>JARBWK010000183.1:0-52883 GCA_030556195.1 Anolis apletophallus | reverse complement strand
GATAATCCACAATATCTACTGCCATATAATCCAGTTTAATGTGGATTTTATACAGCTGTGTGGAAAGACCCTCAAGTTCATAAAGTAACAGGTCATGGGTCTGTGCTGCCCTTACCAAATGGCTGGGCGTTTCTGCCCTCCTCCTGCAGGATCTGCCAGAAGGTGGTCTGTTTGCCCGGCTGGGACAGTGTCCGCTCAACCCTGTGCAACGAGACGCCTGTGTCTCTGCAGTCCAGAAGACCCTGGAAACGCAAGAAATGCCCATGAACACAACAGTCAGGCTCTCCTCATGCGCAACAGCATTGATACAGACCCTGATCTGCTTGTGCTTCTGCTGCATTAACTCTACAGTGTAGATGCATCCTTGAATGGGCTGATGTTCCTCTTGCATGTTCTATCTATAGCAAGTATGGGCAAACTTCGGCCCTCCAGGTGTTTTGAACTCCCACAATGTCTAACAGCCCCAGGTCCTTTCCTTTCCCCGCTCAGCCACTTAAGCATGGGTGCAAAAGTGTCAGAAGCCCTGTCTAATCCAAACCCCAATCGGTTTTGTAAGAGAATACAACCACAGCTCTCCCAACAGATGGCCACCCAGCCTCTGCTTCAATCGCCCTTGGAGCCTCACCTGCCACTTGGCGGAATCGGACTCCTGCTGCCTCTCGAGGAGGAAGTCCTCTGCCAGGGCCACAGCCTGGGAACAGCTCTCCGGCCCTGCGCCTCGGAGCCATACTTGGAGGTCTGGGGGAAGGCTGGCCAGGAATTGCTCCAGGACCAGCAGCTCCAGGATCTGCTCCTTGCTGCGTCTCTCCGGCTTCAGCCACTGACTGCAAAGCTCCTGGACTTGGCTGTAAACCCTTCGCGGATCCTCCACCTCTTGGCAGCAGAACTGCCGAAAATGCTGGCGCTGCAGCTCTGCTCTCAGGGCCTCTGCTCTCAAGATGGCCACCTTCACTTTCCCATAATCCTCCCTGTCTTCGGCTTCCAGGCTCCGAAAGGCATGCTCTGCTTCTCCGCTCAATGCGGGCAACAGCCGGGCTGCCCACTCTCCCTTTTTCCATTGACAGGCTTTGGCCACTTGCTCGAAGGAGGCCAGGAAGGCCTTGGCATCTTCCCATGGCGTTTCCTCTGCCGGTGGAAGGCTTCCCCATGCCGAGGAAGGTGATTGGAGGGTCTTCAGAAACTCCTGCCATTGGGCTTCCCAGTGCTGCTGCATCCTTTCACCTGGAAGGCCGTTGCCTTCTTCTGGCACTTTCCATGTTGGCCCCTCAGTCACATATTGGGACTGAA
Source organism: Anolis apletophallus (assembly GCA_030556195.1). Taxonomy (NCBI): domain Eukaryota; kingdom Metazoa; phylum Chordata; class Lepidosauria; order Squamata; family Anolidae; genus Anolis; species Anolis apletophallus. Next base: position 51,596 of record JARBWK010000183.1, on the reverse strand, counting down.
CCATGCTTCTGGCTTTCCCTCCTTCTCTTGGCGTCCCTTCTTCCAGCTGCAGACTTGCGGGATTCGGCTCCTCCATCCCTTCCTCTCTTCAAGCCAAACTCCGGTTCTGGGATGAAAAGAGTCACGAGCGTTGCTTCCAGGCAAATACCTTGAATAAAAGAATTAACCGACCTTTTGTTGAATGTGCCGGAGCAAAGGGCTGCCGTTCTTTCCTCACCCAAGGGAACGACTCAAATATCAAATATCCAAACATCAAATAAACTGTACCAAATACCAAGAAAGGAGGCCTCTCTGGGAATCTCTAGGTCCTCCAATGCAGTCTTTCTCAACCAGTGTGCCGTGGCACACTAGTGTGCCGTGACGGACCTCCTGCTGTGCCGTGAGAAAAGCTCTCTGCCCCCCTTCCTCCCCCCTTCCTGCCGAACTCCTGCTGCTTGGGGAGGAGGAAGGGCCGGGCAGTGGCGAAGAAAGAAGAAGGGACCGGGGCGCCGCCTCCTTCAGCCGTTTCCCCAGCCAGCCTCCAATCCGCCATGACTCCCGCCATGACTTTCGCCCCTTGCTTGCTGAAGCCGCATGGAGGAGGAGCCCCGCACACTGAAGCCGTTCACTGCTCATGCTCCTCCTCTGTAGGAGAGCTGAAGCTGGGGGGAGGGGGAGGGGCATGGCGCGGCCTGTAGGTGAGCTGAAGCTGGGGGGAGGGGGAGGGGCATGGCGCGGCCTGTAGGTGAGCTGAAGCTGGGGGGAGGGAGCGGGGCATGGCGCCCTGTAGGTGAGCTGAAGCTGGGGGGAGGGGGAGGGGCATGGCGCGGCCTGTAGGTGAGCTGAAGCTGGGGGGAGGAGGAGGGGCATGGCGCGGCCTGTAGATGAGCTGAAGCTGGGGGGAGGGGGAGGGGCATGGCACTGCCTGTAGGTGAGCTGAAGCTGGGGGGAGGAGGAAGGACATGGCGCGGCCTGTAGGTGAGCTGAAGCTGGGGGAGGGGGAGGGCATGGCACGGCCTGTAGGTGAGCTGAAGCTGGGGGGAGAGGTGGGGCATGGCGCGGCCTGTAGGTGAGCTGAAGCTGGGGGGAGGGGGGGGGCATGGCGCGGCCTGTAGGTGAGCTGAAGCTGGGGGGAGGAGGAGGGGCATGGCGCGGCCTGTAGGTGAGCTGAAGCTGGGGGGAGGGGTGAGGCATGGCGCGGCCTGTAGGAGAGCTGAAGCTGGGGGAGGGGGTGGGGCATGGCGCGGCCTGTAGGAGAGCTGAAGCTGGGGGGGGGGGGGGGGCATGGCGCGGCCTGTAGGAGAGCTGAAGCTGGGGGGGAGGAGGAGGGGCATGGCGTGGCCTGTAGGTGAGCTGAAGCTGGGGGGAGGGGGAGGGGCATGGCATAGCCTGGCTCTGCCCCTCCCCCGGCTTTGGCACCCAGCAGCTGCTCCAGCTTTGAGGGACAGTGCCAAGCCAGCATTGTGCTGGCTCTGGCACCGCTGGCTTGGCACTGCCCCCTCAAGGCTGGAGCAGCTGCTGGGAGAGGTGAAGTCGGGGGTAGGGGCGCGGCATGGCACAGCCTGGCTCCGCCCCCTCCCCGGCTTCGCACTCCCAGCAGCTGCTCCCAGCAGGCCACCAACCCCAGCCGTTCTTCACTGTGTTAGAGTGTCATTTTGTGTCATTTTGGTTGGTGGTGTGCCCCGGATTTTTTAATGTTAAAAGTGTGCCGCGGCTCAAAAAAAAAAAAAAAAAAAAAACGGAAACACTGCTCCAATGCACCTCTATATCAGGCTGGGTTGGGAAGTGAGGACATTTGGATTCAATTTATTGACGTTCATTTGGATCTGTAGTTTCAAGTAACTGCGATCCGGCCTAGAAAACATCTCCTGTAGATATGGTTTTTCTGTAAGCTCCCAATACCAAGGGAAAAACAGAATACAGGAGAGTCTTGCTTATCCAACATAAACTGGCCGGCAGAATGTTGGATAAGCGAAATGGTTGGATGATAAGGAGGGATTAAAGAAAAGCCTATTAAATGGCAAATTACGGTATGGTTTTACAGATTAAGCACCAAAACATCACGTTTTACAGACCCAAAAAGCAGTTCAATAAACGGTTGCATTATGTAGTAATTACTGTATTTACGAATTCAGCACCAAAACAACAAGGGTTTTTTCTTTCTCCAACACTAGACATTATTCCGGGCGGGAGGCAGATTGCGTTGGATAATACAGAAAGTTGGATGAGCAAAGGTTGGATAAGCAAGACTCTACTGTAAATCAAAGTATGTCTGTATGTATTTTCCAAGATGGCTCCCACATCCAGAGAGTGACATACACCGGGGTGGGGGGTTACTCTGGGATGATAGGAGTTATAATGTCTTGTCGAAGGCTTTCATGGCCGGAATCGCTGGGTTGTTGTGTGTTTTCCAGGATGTATGGCCATGTTCCAGAAGCATTATCTCCTGACACTTTGCCTCCATCTATGGCAGGCACCCTCTGAATTTGAGAGCACTGTGAACCCACCAAAGATGGACTCCCCAAATACCCCCAATTTTGGCGAGACCTCTTCCCTTATGTGATCCTTTATATTTTGACCCTACTCCAGTTATCTCCCTGGAGTTTTTAAACATTTTTTATGTACATGTGGCTCGCTCTGTCGTTTCTGTTTTAGATTCACCTATGTTGATGTGTTTTCAAAGATGTATTTTTATTGTGTTTATTGCTTTTATTGTTTTCTGATGTTTTTTTATATTTTCTGTGATTTGTTGTTCGGGCACGGCCCCATGTAAGCCGCTCCGAGTCCCCTTTGGGGAGATGGATGCGGGTTATAAATAAAGTTTTATTATTAATATTATTATGGATCTGGGCTGAATTTGGCACAAAAGACCCACCAAGCCCAACTTTAAGTCCTGCTGTAGTTTGGAGGCAATGACAGGTGATGATGCGAGTTGCCGTTTACCCACATCCTTATGTGTTTTCTAATAAGTCCATATAAATAAAAATGCAATGTTCGTTTGTGGCATTAACATAACTCAAAAGCCATTGGCCGAATTGACAGCAAATTCGGATACAAGACACCGATCAGGCCAACGAGTGACCATCACTCATAAAAACACTGCGGAAGAGACTTTAAAAGCCATATATATATATATATATATATATATATATATATACTAGCTGTACCTGTGCACGCGTTGCTGTGCCATGTCTCTCTCTCTCTCCCTCTCTCTCATCTCTCTCTGTCTCTCTCTCTATTTCTCTATCTCTCTCACTCTGTCTCTCTCACTCTGTATCTCTCTCTCTATTTCTCTCACTCTCTCTATTTCTCTCTCACTCTCTCTCTCTGTCTCTCTATTTCTCTCTCTCTCTCTCTCTGTCTCTCTCACTCTCTCTCTCTCTCTCTCTCTCTCTATTTCTCTCTCTCACTCTGTCTCTCTCTGTCTCTCACACACACTCTCTCTCTGTCTCTCTCACTCTCTCTATTTCTCTCACTCTCTCTCTATTTCTCTCTCTCTCTCTCACTCTGCCTCTCTCTCTCTCTATTTCTCTCTCTCACTCTGTCTCTCTCTGTCTCTCTCTATTTCTCTCTCTATCTCTCACTCTGTCTCTCTCTCTCTATTTCTCTATCTCTCTCACTCTGTATCTCTCTCTCTGTATCTCTCTCTCTGTCTCTCTATTTCTCTCTCTCTCACTCTGTCTCTCTCTGTCTCTCTCACTCTCTCTCTGTCTTTCTCTCTCTCTTTCTCTCTTTCTCTCTCTCTATCTCTCTCACTCTCTCTGTCTCTCTCTCTATTTCTCTCTATCTTTCTCGCTCTATTTCTCTCTCTCTGTCCCTCTGTATCTCTCTCTATTTCCCTCTATCTCTATCTCTCACTCTGTCTCTCTCTCTATTTCTCTATCTCTCTCACTCTGTATCTCTCTCTGTCTCTATTTCTCTCTCTCTCACTCTGTCTCTCTCTCTGTCTCTCTGTCTTTCTCTCTCTCTTTCTCTATTTCTCTCTCTCTATCTCTCTCACTCTCTCTCTGTCTCTCTCTCTATTTCTCTCTCCCTTTCTCTCTCGCTCTATTTTTCTCTATCTCTCTCACTCTGTCTCTCTCTGTATCTCTCTCTCTATTTCTCTCTCTCTCTCTCTCTCACTGTCTCTCTCTCTTTCTTTCTCCCTCTCTTCCTCCCTCCCTTTCCGGGCGCCCCATCGCCGAGGTCGGGGAGGCGGCGATGGGGCGCCCGGAGAGGAGGAAGGCGGGCAGCTCTGCCCAGGCCTTTCCTCCCCTCCCTCCCTTCCTGGGCGCCCCATCGCCGAGGTCGGGGAGGCAGCGATGGGGCACCCAGAGAGGAGGAAGGCGGGCAGCTCTGCCCAGGCCTTTCCTTCCCTCCCTTCGGGCGCCCCATCGCCGAGGCCGGGGAGGCGGGGCTGGGGCACCCGGAGAGGAGGAAGGCGGGCAGCTCTGCCCAGGCCTTTCCGTCCCTCCCTCTCTTCCCGGGCGCCCCATCGCCGAGGTCGGGGAGGCGGCGATGGGGCACCCGGAGAGGCTTTTCCTTGCCTCCCTCCCTCTCCTGTGCCCCCGCCGCTGTTCCTGAGGAGGAGGAGGCGAGGGTGATGCGCGAACGTTCTAAACGTTCGCGCTGGCAGCGGAGCAGCCGGGGAGGGAGTTTTGTTGTCAGTTTAAGGGGGTCGGTGTTTTGGGGTGTTGCGAGGTACGTATGGCCGGTTTTTTTGGCGCTGTCTGTACCTCGTTGTATGGTTAGCAAGGCTGCCGAGTTTGGTGGTTTTGAGATGTTTAGTTTCGTTGTCTATATACGACATTAAACGGACTGAGCAAATTTTTATATATAGATTACACATATACAGTATACACGCAAACAGAAATATATACACATACACACACACAAAACACATATGTTATTTGTTGCCTCTTGGCCTTGTAAGCCGCTGCGAGCCTCACGGAGTTTAGCGGCATAAAAGTCCAAAGTAATAAATAAATAAATAAATATACACCAGCTGGGCCACAGCAACGTGTGGCAGGGGAGGGCTAGTTTCTAATAAATAGCCCTGCAAAAGAAATACGAAATATTCTAATGTTTATCATCACAAAAGACCTAAGCTAATACCAGACTATATTTATTTATTTGGGGCATTTACATGCCGCCCTTCTCGGAGGGGCTTACGAGGTATATTTACATACAATATATGATATTATTAGCATAGCACCAGTATTATATATGACTATATTGTACTATAGCATTATACTCTAATATTATTAGTAATGTTACATGCAATATAAAATATAATTATAGTATTGTATTATTATTATTAGCATTATATTATATCACATTGTAATATGCTAAATAAGACTACGTAGTCTAGATCTATGCCAAACAGAAAGCTTAATTGACAAAGAGAGGCTTTGTAAATGTCAATGGTTTAAATCTAATGAAACTGGGCCCAGAACTGGAATCTGGTGGAAGGTGAGACAAAGCGACACAACCAGGCACAATCCTCCAGAGGGAGCCAGGGAAAGGGCATCTCGCACTCTCGCACAAAGGTCATTTTGGCCCACCTGCAAGGCTGTGGTTCCAGGTGAGGGGGCCGTGGGAGTTCTAGTTTCACAAGGCCTAAGAGTGGCGACTCCCCTGCAGCCAAAGAGGGCCAGGGAGGCGGGAAGGGACGCCGCCGGAAAGCAAAGGCAGGAAGGAGAGAAAGGAGGGAGTGGGCCAGGGCGCTCTGGCCCCCTGGTGGCCACCCGGGACATTGCAGCCCCTTCCCCCACCGAGACATTGAATGCTTCTGGTTCCAGAGTGACACCACAGAGTCCTTTGCTCTGCTCTCTGCATGTCTCTTGCAGTTGTCTCAGGGCAAAAACCATGTTTGTGGGCCCTTATTAGTTCTGAAGCCGCATTGGCCTTATTATTTATTTATTGTTCAATGATGTTTAATGACAGGCTCTCTTGCAGTTGCCTCAGGGCAAAAACCATGTTTGTGGTGCTCCTGTTCGCTCTGAAGCCGCCTTGGCTTTCCTTCGGGGAGAAGTTCTTCTGAAATGGCAGGAACTCATCTGCTCAGGAGGATCCTTGCAAGGATTTTTCCAGCACTCAACTCTGCCTCCAGTTTCAGCGGCATGGATGCATTCCAAGAGCGCGGTTCTCTCTGCGTTGTCGTTTCTCTTCGAGACCCGTTCGGCGTGTCTTCTCGAAAGAGGCCGCAGCATCATGGATAGTGCATCTCCATGCCTCCCGATGTGAGGCCAGGGTGGACCATTGTTGGTGATCAATCTGGCCGAGCCTGAGATGTTGTTTCAGGGAGTCCTTGTATCTCTTTTTGGGGGCACCTCTCTTGCGCTGACCTGTGGCGAGTTCACCGTAGAGTAGTATCTCTGGGAGGCGGTGGTCCTCCATCCTAGAGACATGCCCTGCCCAGCACAGCTGTGTCCTCAATAGCATGGCCTCAATGCTGGTGATTCCTGCTTGCTCAAAGACAGCAACATTCGTCACATAGTCAGTCCAGTGTACATTTAGGATTGTGCGAAGACAGCGCTGATGGAAGCGTTCGAGGAGTCGTAGGTGTTGCCGATAGGTGACCCATGTTTCAGACCCATAAAGGAGAATAGACAGTACGATAGCTCTGTACACACTGATTTTGGTGCTTTGCCTCAGGTGCTTGTTGCTCCAGATTCTTTTGTGAAGCCTTCCGAATGCACTATATGCCTTTGCTAATCTGTGATCTATCTCTTTATCAATCTTGGCATCTGAAGAGATGATGCTTCCCAGGTAAGTGAACTGCTGAACGGACTTAAGCACAGATGTGCCTATGCTGACGTGGGGATGATGGTGTTCTTCCTGTGGTGCGGGCTGGTAGAGGACTTCTGTTTTCTTCAGGCTGACTTGTAAATAAAACATTAATTTTAAAACCATTTAAAACATTATTCCCTTTCAACTCCTCTCTCTAGTATGCTCAGACAGTTACTATGTGAAGTAGGAAAGGGAGAGGCAGTGGGCAGGGTAATGCAAATTTCACACCAAGGGAAAGCGAAAGGGACCCTGGGATGTGGCTCACTGTAACCTGCAGTGTCCTTGGAGGGAGGGCTTTGGTGGCTTCTCAGCACTGCGAGTTAAAGCAGTTTGTGGAGGCAGGAGACTGTCTGTGTAACTGAACACTCCTGCCACATGCACACATACAGATTTTCACTTATATTTGTATAGATATATATTTATTTATTATGTATATATGTATATATAAGACAAAATTTGAACAATGAAAGTAAAAGAACCCCCATCACAGCCACCCATTGTGAGATTGCGGGGCATTTCAGAGTTTGGATTTCCAGACAAGGGATGTTCAAGCAGTCTTGCTTTAAGATCCTAGATGGTACCACCGCCCGGATGTGCCACAGGCCTTTGTCTCCTATGGACACTGGTGTCTGATCAGCTTATCTCTCTGAGAGAAGTTCTTCCCACATTTGAGGCATTGAAAGGGCTTCTCTCCCGTATGGACTCTCAAGTGACTCATCAGATGTACTTTCTGCCGAAACCACTTGCCGCATTGGGAACACTGGTACGGTTTCTCTCCTGAGTGGACACGCTGACGCCTCAGTAAGGTTCCTTAGAAGAAAAGCCTTTTCCGCAGATGGAGCATTTGTAATGTTTCTCTCCTGTGTGTATTTTCTGGTGATGAGTCAACGTCCTCCGGTGTCTGAAGGGCTTCCCACACTGACTGCACTGGTACGGCTTTGCTTTTGTCTGAATGCCTTGAACTTGACTTAATGCCTTTCTTGCAAAGCGGGTTTTTCCACTCGTGGACGGTTCACAAGGTGCCTGAGATTGGACAGAATCAACACCAGGACGGAAACTTTTCCTGGACGCGGAGAGTTGGGGCTGCTTCTTGCCTACAGGAGTCCCTTGATGTTTTTCAAAGTTGCTTTTCTGCTGGATGGTTTCGCCCAAAGTAGGACACGGAAAGAGGTCCCCTTTGTCGTGCATCGCAACAAGCCTCGCATTGTAGTGGGATCTTTTGTTGTGTTCAGAACTGGGCACAGGGTCACCCAGGTGAGATCTGACAGAAGCGGAAGGGGGGGTGGGGGGGTATAACTTCCAAGGCATCGATAAGGAGTTGTAAGTTAAAATTAAAACCTATGTGCCAGCTGCACCCGTACCTTGGGAAATCTGACTTGGCCATGGTGGTCCACGCTCTGGTTACATCCCATATAGACTACTGCAACGCACGCTACGTGGAGTTGCTTTTGAAAACTGCTCAGAAGCTTCAAATGGTCCAGCGTGCGACAGCCAGGATGCTCACGGGAGTGGTGCTCAGGGAGCATACAACTCCTCTGTTGCGCCAGCTCCACTGGCTGCCAGTTTGCTACCGGGGAACAATTCAAAGTGCTGGTTTTAACCTATATATATAAATTTTGAAACGTCGTGCATCCCGGCAAATAGACAGCTAAACTATAAGCCGCAGAAGCACGAAAATCGGCAACACATTCAACCATACCACGAGGTACCTATACGGCCAAAAAAAACCAGCCTTAGATACCTCGCAACACCCCCAAACACAAGCCCCAAAAATCAGCCAACGGAACTGGCATCCCTACCTCTTCGCTGCCAGCTCGCGTTTCGAACGTTCGCGCATGGCAGCCAGAGCGCAGCGGCCCGATTCCACAAACTTCAGTAGCGCACGCCGCACTCACAAACCTTCCCTTCCTCCCTTCCTCCCTTCCTCCCTTCATAGGAGGAGGACGGCCCAAGGAGGAAGGAGGGAGGAGGGGCCTCCACGGACTGCTTCCGCCTGGGCGGGAGAAGAGCCCGGAAGGGGAGGAGGCGGACAGGCCTCGCTGCTGCTCCTGCCCTGCACCGTGCTTCTCCCACCGCCCTTCCAGCCCCCGCGGGCACCACAAGGAAGGCCCTGGCGGCGGCAGCGAGGAGGAGGCGGAAGAGGAGGAAGAAGAAGCAGCAGCAAGAGCAGCAGCACAAGGAAGAGGGGAGCCGCCATTTCGCCACTGCCTCCTCCTCCCAGGGCCAGACTGGCCCCCTCCCTCCCCACCGCTGCTGCCCTGGGCGGTAAATAAAGAGCCCGGAGGGGAAGGAGGTGGGCAGGCCTCGCTGCTTCTCCTGCCCCACGCTGTGCTCCTCTCGCCTTTGGGTGGGGGAGGGGCCCAGCTCTTTTCCCGTGCTCCCTCCTGCGTTTCGCTGAGTGCCCCCACCACCGCGAGAGAGAGAGAGAGAGAGAGAGAGAGAAAGAGAGACAGAGAGAGAAAGAGAGACACAGAGAGAAAGAGAGACAGAGAGAGAGAGAGAGAGAGAAGACAGAGAGAGAGAAAGAGAGAGAGAGACAGTGAGAGAGAAAGAGAAAGAGAGAGACAGAGAGAGAGACAGAGAGAGAAAGACAGAGAGCGAGAAAGAGAGAAAGAGAGAGAGAAACGGAGACAGAGAGACAGAGAAAGATAGAGAGAGAGAGAGACAGACAGAGAGAGAGAGTGACAGAGAAAGAGAAAGAGAGAGAAAGAGAGAGAGAGAAAGAGAGACAGAGAGAGAAAGAGATAGAGAGACAGAGAGAGAGAGAGAGAGAGAAAGAGAGAGAAAGAGAGAGAGAGAAAGAGAGAGAGAGAGAGAGAGAGAGAGAGAGACAGAGAGAGAGAGAGAGAGAGAGAGAGAGAGAGAGAGAGAGAGAGACAGAGAGAGAGAGAGAGACAGAAAGAGAGAGAGAAAAAATTTACTCACCGCCCCCTAGAAATTATTTTTTTAAAAAATTACTAGCAATTAAACAGAAAGATATATGTATTAATGCAGTGGTTCTCAACCTTTCTAATGCCGTGACCCCTAATTAAGGTTCCTCATGTTGTGGTGACCCCCAACTGAAGGAGATTCATTGAGTTGCAGAAGAAACGCCAGGAGAGAATGCTACCTAAGCATAGGCTAGGCATAGAGAAGGAGGCAGGTTTAGCAAGCACGTTAGAGAACAGCGGTGATTGGTTTAGAAGGGATGCCATCTCATTGGTTGTCCTGATGCACTACAATTGGCTCAGAAAAACACCATGTGCCCTTTGTTTACTAGACAGTGATTGGTCTAGGAAACATCACATGTGTTAGCCTAATGAAACACCCACTTGGCCGGTCCGTGGGAAAAGCTTATCAGAAAAGTAACAATATAGGGACAATCTACGCACATAGACAAAGCTTTAATAACTGGTCAGGAAAATAAACTGCGTAGTGTTTGTCAGCCAATGAATTATTAGATTACCTAATGCATTGTTAATTGGTTAGAATCAGAAGCACATCATGAGTGTTAGTCAGTGAAATGAATGAACGGGGCGGGACTTAGACCGGCTCCATTGATTGTATAAAACTGAATGACTGGAAAGAGGGGGGTTCTGTTCCTTGCGTCTTGTTACGCCAAAGGGCAGACCCCTACAGCTGTGGATCTGGAATAAACTGTGTTTCCTGAAAAGTAACCCAGTTGTCACGTCTTCTCGTTCCTGCGCCCGCACGGATAGCAGCCTTGGAGTCAAAGGGGTAATATTTGGTAGGATTTTTCCTGCTACAGTTCTTTGGTGACCCCGAGCGACGTGATTTGACGTCATTGGAAAGACGGGCCGCGACACAGGAGACGCGATTCTGTTGGCAGAACGGTCCTCATTCGAAGGTGAGACCCTGAGACGATGCGCATGGGCTGAGAGGGGGCCCCCGATGTGACCGGCTGCGCACCTCGTCTCTGAGGCAACGCTGCTTCGACCGGAGGAGCCGCAACTGACGTGGGTTACCAGAGAAACCAGTTTCGGAGGAGTCGCGCATGCATGGAGGAAGTCCGGGGCGAAGGGTGTCCCGAGTCTACAGAAATCCGGCGAGTATTAAGTGGTCAAGTAAGACACTAGGTAACACACACTGGTACCAGGGGGAGGAAACACTAAGTACCCAAATGGGAGGGAACAGCTCCAAGGGGACGCCTTTGCAGTGCTTGTTAGAGAATTTTGACAAGTTCTCACAATTAACAGTAGAAGGGGATCCACAAGACCTGAAAGATTTTAGATTGAGGAATCTGTGCACAGATGAGTGGCCCACTTTCAAGTTAGGTTGGCCGAAAGGGGGAACTTGGGATCTGAAGAAGTGTAAGCAGTTAGAATCCTATTGTGCCGACACATACCCAGATCAATGGGTTTATGCCGCAACATGGGAAAGGGTGGTTGAAAATGAAGTCTGGTGGGTTAAGAAACACCACCAGGGCAGATGCATGTTTAGCAGGAAGGAAGGGAAGAGAGCTCCGGTGCTCCAAGCAGAATTGGAGGAAATAGTACCACTGAGGAGACCGAGACGCCGAGTAAACGCACCAGCGAATGCGGAAGTGCCTGCCGCACCTCTGCTGGATGCGCCTTTAAATCCACCAGTAACAGCCCCAGTAATGGCTCCAGCCCCAGAGATGGCTTCAGCAGCTGCGATGGCAACCCCAGCTGTGATGGCCACTCCAATGGCGGTAGTACCCCTCCCGACATCACCCCCAGCAATGATCTCGCCACCCATGGCAATCCCGCCAGCCATGGTGCCGCCAGCAATGGCGATTTCCGTGATGCCCCGATTGGTGCACAATCCTTTCTTTGCCAGTCCGCCAGCTTATGAAAAGACACAACCAAGGGAAGCTTTATATCCAATAGTAGAAGCAAGAGAAGTGGAAAGAAGGGGGAGGGAGGAATCCCAACCGTTAGAAGAAGGAGACCCCGGGAGCCCATGGATGCTTCACCGGTTCATACTAGGAGCAGGTCGCTAGAGTCACTAAGATCAAAGACAGAGTCCCTGGGAGTCCTGGAAATGCCAATACGGCAAGTGCCACTGTTGGATGCTAACAATGGCGTAGTGCAAGCTTTTCAGATTATTCCATTCTCTTCATCGGATATTTTTAATTGGCGCAATTCTACGCCACCATATTCAGAACAACCCAAGGCAATGGCAGATTTGTTAGAGGGAGTCATTGCCACCCATGACCCTACCTGGAGGGATTGTAAACAGCTCTTAAATGCTCTGTTTACCACTGAAGAGAGGAGGAACATTATAAATCAAGGAAGTTTACTGGCCCAAGAGGGACATGGAGCAGCTGACCCCGTAGCTTACGGGGCAGAGAGGTTCCCAGTGGAGGTAGATCCACAGTGGGATCCGAATAATGCGGTTCACCGGGACCGCATAAAAGAGTTTCAGCAGATTCTCTTAAAGGCAATAAGAAGAGGGCCACCCCGACCTTCCAATTTACAGAAAATTCAGAGAGTTCAACAGGAGAAGACGGAGTCACCAGCAGAATTCTTAGAAAGGCTGGAAGAGGCATACAGAAAGTTCAGCCCTTACAACTTAGAGCAGGATGATGGGAGACGGGCTTTAACCCAATCTTTCATCTCGCAAGCAGCGGATGATATAAGGAGGAAGATTCAGAAACAGCCAGGGTTCTTGGGAAAGACCTTAAATGAACTGTTGGCCCTGGCAGATCAGGTTTTTATGGCAAGAGAGCATGCAGAAGAGGAAAAGAAAGAAAGAAAGAAGTGGAGGATGTGAAGGAAGAAAGTGAGGAGCAAAGTTTCAGGGGAGGAAGAGGACAAGGAAGAGGAAGTCAAGGCAGAGGGAAAAGTCGTGGAACATATAGGCCATACCAGGACAAGGAAGCTATAGTGGCAGCCGCTTTGGGCGACAATGAGGATGATGATGATTGATGGAGCCAGGCTTTCCTTTTGCTGGAGCCTATGGTTACAATGACAGTAGGGGACCAGCCTATAGATTTCCTAGTAGATACAGGAGCGGACAAGACAGTAGTGAACACCAAAGTTGCCCCAGTGAGCAATAAGACAATTCAAGTAGTAGGAGTGTCCGGAAAGCCACAAAAATGCCCCCTTTTAAAGGAACGGAAATGTAACTTAGCAGGAAGAGAAGTAAGCCATCAGCTTTTGTATGTACCAGAATGCCCAGTCCCTTACTGGGACGGGATGTGTTGGCCAAAATCAGAGCAAGGATTGAGTTCTTGGAAAAGGGATGGATGGAGTTAACAATTCCCATGGCAGAAGAATGGAGATTGTTTCAGTTAAAGGAGGTCAAACAAGAAAGAACAGAATGGCCCTGGGAGGAGACGTCTTTAGTGTGGGCTGAAGACAACCCTCCAGGGTTGGCAAAGTATGTACCACCAGTTGTGGTAGAGAAAAAGTCAGGACATGTACCCATAAAGAAGCCACAGTACCCAATCAGCCAAGAAGCGGTGGCAGGGATTCAAGAACATTTGAACAGATTGTTGCAGTATGGGATCATAGTGCCTTGTAGTTCTCCTTGGAACACCCCGTTGCTTCCTGTCAGGAAGCCAGGAGGGGGAGGGGCCTACAGGCCAGTTCAAGATTTGCGAGCAGTCAATCAGGCTACAGTTTTTCTGACACCAGTGGTTCAAAATCCTTACATCATGTTGAGTCTAATCCCAGCCACAGCTGCTTGGTTCTCAGTTTTGGACCTGCGAGATGCTTTCTTTTGTATCAGATTGGCACCAGTGTCCCAGCCCATCTTTGCATTTCAGTGGGAGACCCAAAGGGGAGGGAAAAGGTCTCAGTTCACTTGGGCTCGCCTTCCGCAAGGTTTTCAAAATTCGCCAATGATATTTGGACAAGCATTGGCCAAAGATCTGTCAGAATTTGAAATTCCAGAAGAGGAAGGGACTTGGTTGCAGTACGTGGATGATCTACTTCTCGCTTGCAGGACGCAAGAGGGATGCAGACACTACACTCTAGAAATGTTGAAAGTACTAGAGGAAAAGGGATACAAAGTGTCCAGGAAGAAAGCACAGTTATGTCAAAAGAAAGTCAAGTATTTAGGGTTCGGACTTACACAAGGAAGCAAGATTCTGGAGGTAGAAAGAAAGGAAGTCATATGTGCAATTCCCACACCTTCCACCAGGAGGCAGACGAGGGAATTCCTTGGGTCAACATCGTACGTGCGCCATTGGTTGCCTGGCTACGCTGTGCTAGCCAAGCCTTTGTATCAAGCCACGAGAGGGAGCAGACAGGATCCATTTGTGTGGACAGAAGAATGTGAAAAATCGTTTCTAGCTCTAAAGAAGGCCCTCATGTCTTCCCCAGCATTGGGCCTGCCAGATTTAAATAAACCGTTCTTCCTTTTCGTTTCCGAGCGAGAGGGAACCGCGGTAGGTGTGCTCACTCAGATGTTAGGCACATGGCACAGGCCTGTAGCTTATCTGTCAAAACAGTTAGACACAGTGGCTCAAGGGATGCCGCCATGCTTGAGAGCTGTGGCGGCTGCAGTAGATTTAATTAGAGAAGCAAACAAACTGACATTAGGCCAGCCATTGACCGTCAGGACATCTCATAGCGTCAAAGCATTGTTAGATTCCAAGGGACCACGCTGGCTCACGAATGAAAGACTGACTAAGTATGAAGGAGTGCTGTGTGACAATCCGCTCGTAACCCTAGAGATGTGCTCTACTTTAAACCCGGCAACCTTGTTGCCAGCCCCAGGGGAGGTAACTGAGCATCAGTGTGTCCAGGTGATGGACCAGGTTTATTCCAGCAGACCAGATTTGAAGGACGTACCTCTGGAGAAGGTAGACTTAACCCTTTTTACGGATGGCAGTAGCTTTGTGGAGAGTGGGGTGCGACATGCCGGCTATGCGGTGGTGACGGGGGAGGGAGAGACGCTGGAAGCAGGGTCTCTGCCTCCGGGAACTTCCGCTCAACGGGCCGAGCTTGTGGCCCTCACTCGGGCACTGCAGTTGTCAGAAGGGCAAAGGGTTAATCTCTATACGGATTCTCGATACGCCTTCATTACGTTACATGCTCACGGAGCTTTGTACAGAGAACGAGGCTTCTTGACCTCGGCTGGAAAGGGCATAAAGCATGCTGATGAGATAGTTGCTCTCCTGGAGGCCGTTTGGAAACCGAGAAAAGTTGCTGTCATGCACTGTAGAGGGCATCAAAGGGGTGAGGACCCGGTTGTTAGAGGAAATAGACAGGCAGATTTGGCCGCTAGGGAAGCAGCACTCCAAAGCCCATCATCTGTGATGATGGAAATCACAAGTTCAGGCCCACAGGTAGAAAGGTGTCATTACACAAAAGAGGAAGAAGAATGGGCTCTGAAAGAGGGAGGGAAATGGCAGGAAGACATAATCGTGATGCCAGATTCTCGCGCCTATGTTCCTAAGAACATGGCGTGGCACATAGTACAACATTTTCATCAGCACACCCATTTAGGTAAATCTGCTCTGGCAGCCCTGTTGGGTAGGCAGATGTACATGGATGGCCTACATGGTCTGACAGCAGCAGCGGCCCACAGATGTTGGACATGTGTCAAGAATAACCCCAGGGAAGGACCATTGAAACCCCCAGGAATACAACACCAAGGGAGTACACCATTTGAAGCACTAGTGACAGATTTCACAGAGATGCCTTCGCATGGAGGATTCAAATACTTGTTAGTTTTTGTGGATACTCACACCGGATGGCCGGAAGCTTATCCGACCAAGACAGAGAAAGCAATGGAGGTGGTGAGGGCTTTGTTAAAGGACATTATTCCAAGATTTGGCATGCCGTTACAGATAGGATCAGATAACGGCCCAGCATACGTCCATCAGGTTGTTCAAGGACTAAGCAAGTTGTTAGGCATTACATGGAGACTTCATTGCGCTTACAGGCCGCAATCTTCAGGCCGGGTGGAAAGGGTTAATCGGACCCTAAAGAACAGTTTGGCAAAGATTTGTCAAGAGACAGGACTTAATTGGAGACTAGCTCTACCTATGGCATTGTTCAAAATCAGATGCACACCTCACAAGAAGACAGGATTGTCTCCTTATGAAAGATTATATGGAAGACCCCCATTAAATTTAAAGACCATAGCAGGATTGGCTTCAGACAGTCACGTTTTGGGAAATCAACAGACATTAGAGCAAGTTCAGCTTTTGGGAAAACACATTGAGAAATTGAGTCAGTACACTGCAGAGTTGAATCCGCCATATCCTACCACGCCTTTGCATTGTTTTTCACCAGGTGACGACATATTGGTGAAAGAGTGGAAAATCGATCCGTTGGGACCAAGGTGGAGGGGACCGTATACAGTGCTGTTATCTACCCCCACGGCAGTAAAGGTGAAAGAGGTGAAACCGTGGATACACTACACCAGGCTGAAGCGTGCACCCCCCAGTTGGAGAGCGGAGATCGATCCGGAGGACAAACTGAGGCTTAAGATCACCCAGCAAGCCCCTGGTAAAGGGTCAACAAGGCCACGAAGTTGATCCCTACGGGTGCAAGTGATCTGCGTGGTCAAGTATGATGCAGTGTGGCCCACCGAGAGAAAGAAAAGAACCCAAAGCATTATCATTGAGATGGTGGGCTCAGATACTGATGGGAAGGATGGGAAGGAGGAGACCACCCACAGGGGTGAGGACAGTCTTTGGTTACATAACACTTGTTCTGATACTTTACACTGTTGAAACAAGGGGGGAATGTAATCACAATTTGTTCCATCAGTTAATTACTAACATGACACATGAGCTTAATTTATCAGATTGTTGGGTATGTTCGCATGGGCCGTCCTCGCATTCACAAGGGTGGCCGGTTCTGTCTACAGCATTGTTGATGTTAAAAGGATGGAATGACACCAAATGCTGTGACAAATATACCGCAAGCAATAGAGACAAAGCTCAGTTCATGATAGCACACCGACCCCCAGTGTTGAAAGCTCCACTATGTTTCATGTGGAACAGTAAAGGAACCAGATATGAAGTACGTGAGCATAACGGGGAAAGCTATTTCATTAATAGATTTAATTTGGGATCATATCCCTCATGTAATCACACAATCATAGTGCGTGATGATTACTTAGCAAATTGCAGCACGCATCTACCGTGTTTCCCCGAAAATAAGACACCCCCGATTGTAAGACGTATCGGGGGTGTCAGGGGGGTCGGCTAATGTAAGCCGTACCCGAATGTAAGCCGTACCTCGCTACCACGCCCACGCCGCCGCCGCCACCGGCCCATCGGCCGCGGCACACCTCCGCGGCACACCACCTTTATGCCAGGCCGACAAGGGCGGGGGAAGAGTTCCCGAAGCATGGCAAAGCGGGGGCTGCGTCAGAGTGACGCGTCGTCGCTTTGCCCCGCCCCGGCTTGCTTCCCCTCCTTTCCTTTCTCCAAGAAGGGAGGAGGGGAGCCGGGGCGGGGCAGAGCATGACGCGATCACTCTGACACGTCGTCGCTTGCCCCCGCCCGGCTCGCCCTCCTTTCCTTTCTCCAAGAAAGGGAGGGAGGGGGAGCCGGGGCGGGGCAGAGCGATGACGCGCACTCTGATGCGTCGTCGCTTGCCCCCCCCGCTCGCTTCCCCTCCTTTCCTTTCTCCAAGAAAGGAGGGAGAGGGAGGGGGGGCGGGCAGAGCGATGACGCGTCACTCTGACGCGTCCGTCGCTTTGCCCCGCCCGGCTCACTTCCCCCTCCTTTCCTTTCTCCAAGAAAGGGAGGGAGAAGGAGTCAAGGGGCAGAGCGACGACGCGTCACTCTGACGCAGCGGCGCTTTGCCATGCCTGGCTTTCTTCCCCTCCCTTCCTTTGTCCAGAAAGCTGCGCCGCGGAGGTGTGCCGCGGCGGCGTGATGGCAGCGGCGGCGGCGGCGTGGCGATGGGGTACGTCTTAGTTTATATAAGACGTACCCCAAAAGTAAGACGTAGGGGGACTTTTTGGGGGGGAAAAGAAAGTAAGACGCTGTCTTACTTTCGGGGAAACACGGTAGAAGGAACCTGGACTTGGGGAAAGAATTCAGAGGCAGTTATTTGGGTGGTTTGCCCCAAGGTTTAGGAAAAGTTGGAGAGATTTTTAGGCTGCTTTAATCATGTTTGCATTCGCTTTTTGTAAAAACGCTTTGCAAAAGAAAAAGTGAGGAAATGAAGGAGATTCATTGAGTTGCAGAAGAAACGCCAGGAGAGAATGCTACCTAAGCATAGGCTAGGCATAGAGAAGGAGGCAGGTTTAGCAAGCACGTTAGAGAACAGCGGTGATTGGTTTAGAAGGGATGCCATCTCATTGGTTGTCCTGATGCACTACAATTGGCTCAGAAAAACACCATGTGCCCTTTGTTTACTAGACAGTGATTGGTCTAGGAAACATCACATGTGTTAGCCTAATGAAACACCCACTTGGCCGGTCCGTGGGAAAAGCTTATCAGAAAAGTAACAATATAGGGACAATCTACGCACATAGACAAAGCTTTAATAACTGGTCAGGAAAATAAACTGGGCGTAGTGTTTGTCAGCCAATGAATTATTAGATTACCTAATGCATTGTTAATTGGTTAGAATCAGAAGCACATCATGAGTGTTAGTCAGTGAAATGAATGAATGGGGCGGGACTTAGACCGGCTCCATTGATTGTATAAAACTGAATGACTGGAGGGAGGGGGGGGTTCTGTTCCTTGCGTCTTGTTACGCCAAAGGGCAGACCCCTACAGCTGTGGATCTGGAATAAACTGTGTTTCCTGAAAAGTAACCCAGTTGTCACGTCTTCTCGTTCCTGCGCCCGCACGGATTTCAGCCTTGGAGTCAAAGGGGTAATATTTGGTAGGATTTTTCCTGCTACACAACCATATTTTCGTTGCTACTTCATAAATAATTTTGCTACTCTTACAAATTCTAATGCAAATATCTAATGTGCAGGATGTGTTTTCATTGTTACAAATTGAACACAATTAAAGCATAGTGATTAATCACAAAATCAATATGTTTGGGGGAGAATGGACAACGGACGACGGGATTTTCAGTGCCTTCAACCAATTCAGCTCTGGCTTCCACAGCCGAGACCCCATGAATGACAGACCTGGACCAAACTTGACACACAGAACCCCATGACCAACAAAAAATACTGTCCTACCATGTGGGTAGAAGGGGTTAGCCACAGACTATGGCACAGCAACGCGTGCACAGGTCAGCTAGTAAAGCTCTAAACCTGTCATTCCCAAAGTGGGCGGTACCGCCTCCTGGTGGGTGGTGGGGGAATCTAGGGGGGCACAGGAAGACTCAGGAGAATTTGGGGGGCACTGAACCCCTGTAAGGGGGCGTGAGCTAGGCGTAGGTCGCATGCTTGCGAGGATGTCTCTTTGGAAGGAAGACGCGATACAAAGGACTGCGCACAGAGTGGGGTTGAGAGGAAGGAGGCGCACGTTGCGGTTTCCACGGCAACGCCTGCCCGGGGATTCCAACAGGAGCCCGCCCACTGTCCTCCTCCTCTTCCTCTCCTTCCTCCTCTTCCAAAGCAGCAGTGATGGCTGCAGCAGCAACAACACGACATTCAGCCTGCAATGGCCATCTAACAGGACTGCTTTGATTGTGCTTTTCCCTTATGGCAGAAGGAGGTTGTATTATTATTGTTGTTGTTATTGAGAGTCTGAGTGACCATCGGTCAGGAGTGCTTTGGGTGTGTGTTTACCTTTTGGCAGGAGGAGGTTGGACAGGATGGCCCTTGGAGGTCCCTTGCAACTACAAATGATGAATTGAGATTTAAATTCAAAAGCGGAGACCAACGATTCTGGCTGCAAACGGAGATCCCTACGGCTTATCCTGAAATATGGGCTATCATTCAAAAATTCCTAATTGCATTCCCTTCAACATATTTAGTGGAACGTGGATTCAGTGCGGTAACCCATTTATTAACAAAAACAGGAAACCGATTGCAAATAGTCAATCGCGGTGATTTGAGATTACTGCTGACGAAAATGGAGCCGAGGATTACTAAATTGGTAGCAGAATGCCAGGTTCATCCTTCTCATTGAGAGGACTTTGAATGTTTGAAGTATTTTGGTGAACGAAGGTGGCTGAGTTGGGGTGAAGGGCCCCCCCTCCCGCACAAAGCCCACTTCTTCTGCGCCAGGAGCAATAATGGGGAACCCAATGGGCACTTCATCTTCCCCTTCCCATTTTCCAGAAGTAGGCAACATTGGTATTACCTTTCTATTCAAAGTTCAATAAATAGTTTCATAATTTCAAACTTGAATGTTTTTAATTGACACCTTTCTTTACTATATTTTACGAAAAAGGTAGAAACATTAATACATATATCTTTCTGTGTAATTGCTATTAAAAATTAAAAATTAATTTCTAGGGGGGCGGTGAGAAATTTTTTTTCTGGAAAGGGGGCGGTAGGCCAAAAAAGTTTGGGAACCACTGCTCTAAACGGTTCTGGCCCAGCTTATCTATCTGAACGCATCTCCCGTATGAACCCACCAGAAACTTGTGATCGTCGGAAGCCCTTCTCTCGATCCCGCCTATTTCACAAGCAAGTCTGGCGGGGACAAGAGATAGGGCCTTCTCTGTGGTGGCCCCTTGGCTATGGAACTCCCTACCTAGGGATATTAGAACGCCCCTACTAACCTTTCGAAAAAACTGAAAACATGGATTTTTGAGCAAGCCTTTGGAACCGCAGTATAATTTAGACAAACTTGAATCGAAAAATGACCTTGGAACAGCTATGACGATGGAACTGTTGGGGACTGAATATGAAGACATAGTTTTTTAATTTTTTTTATTGTTTGTTGTTTTTATGCTTTTAAATATTTTAAGATGTTTTTACTTGTTAATGTATGTATTTTATATATGGTATTAAATTTTTGCCGACTTGTTAGCCGCCCTGAGTCACCTTCGGGCTGATATGGGCGAGGTAGAAATAGCGTAAATCTATGTATATAATAAAAGTCAGTGTTTGCGGAGGGCGGGAGGTGCAGAGGAATATGTGGCGTTTCGATTGGTTGCCACTGTGGAATTATTTGCATAAAGGACTCTGATTGGCCAGCTTCAGAACTCCAACATTCTAAGGCACCAGAAGAAGGGGATTGGCTGCCACTGCAGGAGTATTTGCATAAAGGACTCTGATTGGCCAACATCCAAGAATCCAAGACTCTACATTCAAACAACATGATTGGTTGCCACTGAGGGAGAATTTGCAAAACCGGCTCTGATTGGCCAGCATTCCTACATCCCAAATCTCCACTCACCTCCTGAGAATGCTGCCAGAGAGGGTAAAAGAAAGGGCCTGACTGAATTAACAGTATGCCTTCCTTAACTGGATTTTTCCGGACTAGGCCTCAGTTACTACATAAAGGGCCTGAAAGGGCCTGACTGAATTAACAGTAAGGCTTCCTAAACTTTATTTTCTGGACTAGGCCTCAGTTACTGGGCTACTATGTAAGGACTGAGTTAACAGTAAGGCTTCCTTAACTTGACACTCTAGATTAGGCTGCCGATCATGGGATCCTGTGTATGGCCTGAATTGACAGTAACACTTCCTCAACTAGAATAGCATGACTATGCCAAAGTTACTGGGATACTGCATAAGGACTGAAATAACAGTAAGGCTTCCTAAACCTGATTTTCCTGACTAGGCCTCAGTTACTGTGATACTGTGTCAAGACAGATCCACATTTACTGTATGTATCATGCTGTGTAGATACAAGGGACGTATCCCTTTAGGAGACGCCATCTTGGTTTGGGCAGTTAGCCAGTTGACAGTGTTTTCCATTTGAAATGGAATATTCAGTCCCTTCACCCAATGCACTTCACAAAAAACACTGTAACCTCTACAAATCACAGACTAGGCCCAAAATTGACAGTAAGGCTTCATTAACTTGATTTTCCCGACTAGGCCTCAGCTCATGGGACCTTGTGTATGGCCTGAATTGACAGTAACCAATCTTGGCACACAGAGCCCCCATGACCCACACTCCATCCTACTGCAGTTTAGAGGGGGGAGGACCATGGATGATGGGATTTCAAGTACCTCCACTCACTTCCCGAGCCCCCTGCAACCCTCATCCAGTGCATGATCATGACCACACTTGGCACACAAAGCCCCCATGATCCACTTTACATCCTGGTGCAGTTCGGAGGAGGGTGGACCACGGGTGATGGGACTTGAAGTACCTCCATTCACTTCACAAGACCGCTGCCAACCTCCTCCAAAGACTGATCAAGACCAAACTTGGCACACAGAGCCCCCATGACCCATTCTACATCCTGGTGCAGTATCGTGGAGGGTGGACCACGGATGATGGGACTTGAAGTACCTCAACTCACTTCCCAAGACTGCTACGACCCTCATCCAATAATTGAGCAAGACCAAAATTGGCACACAGAACCCCCATGACCCACTCTACATCCTGGTGCAGTTTGGAGAACGATGGACCATGGGACTCCCAGCACCTTCCCTCACTTCCCGAGACCACTGCAAGCCACATAAACAACTGCTAAAGACCAACCTTGGCACAAAGTGCCTTTCTCAAATAACCCGGGCAACGCCGGGGTCCCCAAGCTAGTAAGATATAAAAGAACCTAAATACTCACACCCAAGTTCTCCGTAAAAGGTGCTCTGCATTCGTTTGATTCCATAGCAAGCACAAAGTTTAGCAGGTAGAAGCTACTATACAAAGTAAAGCATTTAAAGGGGCCAGGTGAAGATGTTAATATGGCTCTACAAGAGCTGCCTAAAGCAGGTATCTCAGGTGAAAAGAGTGTTTAAAATATTTAAAGGGTCATGCATCAGGAATTACAGGGCAAGACTCCAGCACTCTGGCAGAGGGGGCTAAAGACCTTGTAAAACAACAGGTGACATGCTATTTATTTATTTACAGTATTTTTACCCTGCCCTTCTCAAACCCTGAAGGGGGACTTATAGCAGCTAACAAAGCAGCAATTAGATGCTGCCAACAATAGACAATGTAAAAACCACAAATACAAGCAAAGTTTAACAAATTATCAACAATCAATTAAATTAAAATAATATTCCGTCTATATCAAGTCAACACCCAATCAATAACGGTAAGCAGTATTCTCATGTCTGTCGTCATATCAGTCCATTCCAGGTAAAGTGCTGCATTGAGTTACTGTGCAAAGGCCTGGTTCCATAACCAAGATTTTACCTTCTTTCTAAATGCCAGGGGGGGTGGGGTCTATCGTATTTCGCTTGGAAGCACATTCCACAGGCGGGAATGCAGTTAAAATGGTGTCAAAATGAATTAATTCCACAGTACAGATGCATCCTTAGAAAGAAGCAAAGACCACAAGCTTTAAAGTGATGACCCTCCGCCACCAAGATGCCTGATCACTGTCTCCCAAAGCAGCTACTTTACTCTCAGCTCAAGACCAGAAAATGGAATGTTGGTGGAGAGCAAGAGATCTGCACCCGTACCTTGGGAAGTCAGACTTGGCCACGGTGGTCCACGCTCTGGTTACATCCCGTATAGACTACTGCAACGCGCTCTACGTGGAGCTGCCTTTGAAAAATGCTCAGAAGCTTCAAATGGTCCAGCGTGCGGCAGCCAGGATGCTAACGGGAGTGGTGCTCAGGGAGCACACAACTCCGCTGTTGCACCGGCTCCACTGGCTGCCAGTTTGCTACCGGGCACAATTCAAAGTGTTGGTTTTAACCTATAAAGCCCTAAACGGTTCCAGCCCAGCTTAACTATCCCAACACATCGCCCCGTATGAACCCACCAGAAACTTGAGATCGTCGGAGGCCCTTCTCTTGATCCCGCCTGCTTCACAAGCACGTCTGGTGGGGACAAGAGATAGGGCCTTCTCTGTGGTGCCCTCCTGGCTATGGAATGCCTTACCTAGGGATATTAGATCAGCCCCCTCCCTACTAACCTTTCAAAAAACCCTGATAACATGGGGACTGAATATGAAGACATAGATTTTTTTAAAATTCTTACTGCTCGTTGTATTTATGCTTTTAAATGTTTTAAGATGTTTATACTTGTTAATGTATGTATTTTATATATAATATTGAATTTTTGCCAACTTGTTAGCCACCCTGAGTCACCTTCGGGCTGATATGGGCGAGGTAGAAATAGTGTAAATAAATAAATAAGCGGAGACTGATTTCACTGTGTTTTCCGCTTGGAGTAATGCTTCTTCTGGAGTGGAAATGGGATCACTCAGACATCAGAGAAGGGGAGGGAAGGACAGAACCTGAACCTCGAGACTCAGAAATGAAAGCCTGTTTTGGCAAGGCATATTTCAAACACACAGTTCTGTCAGCACTTCAAATGTGGCATTAAAGAGACACACTGGATACCAAGATCAACCACAGACACATGAAGCAAGTATTTTCTGGCAACTGCTCTTTATTTACAGTAAGACCCCTTTTCTGTGGAAGATCCACTCCTGGTTGGATTGCAGTGGGATGGGGGATACAACCAAGTGCCATTAGAACTACTTTTACCAAACTTTTATTACTGTCTGAATATAACATTTGTTCTTGTTCTCTCCTCTTAATTTCCTCTATAATCAAGCTCACTTTCTCTCGTTTCTTCTTTTTAACTTTTACCTTCCGTTTTTAACTTTCCTGGGGGTCCTGTGCCCTTAACCAGCAAATGTGAACAGATAACAATATATTAATGAATGTTTTGAAAACGAAAACGACAGGGTTTCTCTCCACTATGGATTCTCTGGTGGACAATCAAATGTGAGCTCTGCTGGAAGCATTTCCCACACTGAGTTCATAGGGTTTCTCTCTAGTATGAATTCTTTGATGATCCTTCAAGTTACATCTCACAGCGAAACACTTGCCACACTGAGAGCATTTATGGGGTTTCTCTCCAGTATGAATTCTTTGATGTATCTTTAAGTTTGATGTCTGAGTGAAACATTTGCCACACTGAGAGCATTTATGGGGCTTCACTCCAGTATGAATTCTTTGATGCCTCTTCAAGGTGCCTCTCAGAGTGAAACACTTGCCACACTGAGAGCATTTATGGGCTTTCTCTCCAGTATGAATTATTTGATGCATCTTCCAGCTGCCTCTCTGAGTGAAACTCTTGCCACACTGAGAGCATTTATGGGGTTTCTCTCCAGTATGAATTCTTTGATGCATCTTCAAGCTGCCTCTCTGAGTGAAACACTTGCCACACTGAGAGCATTTATGGGGTTTCTCTCCAGTATGAATTCTTTGATGCTTCGTCAGGTTGCCTCTCCAAGTGAAGCACTTGCCACACTGAGAGCATTTATAGGGTTTCTCTCCAGTATGAATTCTTTGATGGTCCTTCAAGTTGAATCTCACAGAGAAACACTTGCCACACTGAGAGCATTTATAGGGTTTCTCTCCAGTATGAATTATTTGGTGCCTCTTCAAGGTATTTCTCTGAGCAAAACGTTTGCCACACTGAGAGCATTTATAGGGTTTCTCTCCAGTATGAATTATTTGATGGTCCTTTAAGCTAGATCTCTGAGTGAAACACTTGCCACACTGAGAGCAATTATAGGGTTTCTCTCCAGTATGAATTCTTTGATGCTCCTTCAAGTGATGTCTCTGGGCAAAACCTTTGCCACACTGAGAGCATTTATAGGGTTTATTTCCAGTATGAATAATTTGGTGCCTCTTCCAGGTATTTCTGCGAGCAAAACTTTTGCCACACTGAGAACATTTATAGGGTTTCTTTCCAGTATGAATTATTTCATGCATCTTCAGGTTGCATCTGTGAGTGAAGCGCTTGCCACACTGAGAGCATTTATAGGGTTTCACCCCAGTATGGATTACCTGGTGCCTCACCAGATTATATTTCCGTCTGAAGCTTTTCTTGCACTGAGAACATTGGTGTGGTTTTTCTCCAGTGTGACTTTGCTGGTGGCTTGCCAGGTGCCCTCGAGATTTGAAGCCATTCTCACTAGTAGCACATTTCTGCAGTTTCCTTCCTGTAGGAACATTTTGGGGTCTCTGTAAAGACTGTCTGTGGCTCTGGCTTCTTTCTCCATCTTCAGGACATTCAGCATCTTTATTTCTTGGGTTCAGATCAGCAAACCCATCTGGCACATTGTGGTGTTTTCTTCCACATTTGGAGAACAAGGGCTTCCCCGTGTCCATGGAGGCCTTGTTATCGGCACCTATAAGGCTCTTGGTGTGTTTCCTCTCTGTCTCCACTAACTTCTTCGACTCCTGACCTCTGAGCTGGTATCTCTTCTTCTGAATGGTGGATGCCATAGGCAAACTCCACTGAGATGCTTCTGCTGGCGATGACTCTACCTGCGGAGATACCTTCGTCTCCATCCAACATCCCATTTCATCACCTGGAGAGAGAGAAAAGGCACATTTGTTTTTGCTCTGGCCACTGCTTTCCTAATGCGTGCCATCTGGCCTTCTCTTCTGCCATCTCTTGCTTTCCAGCTGATTCAAAATGTCTTTGCTCACCTTGGATTATTTAGGTGTATGTGTATGTATGTGTATTGATACATCACAGCAGCTTTGCATTCTGAGCTGTCTGCATTAAGCCTGGCATCAGGGAATGAAAGGTAAACGTGGCTGATTTATATAAAAGCTGTCCCAATTAATACTCGGGACAGCAACTCAGGACACTGGAGACATGGTCCTCCCTTTCCATTCCCTTCCACGTCATCTCTCCATTAAAAAGAGACCAAAGGACAGCAGATTTTAAGACCACCCAAAGCTGCCCTAAATAACATTACTTGCAAAAATCCAGCCACAGCAACAATGGTTTAATCCAATACAGTTCTGCACATAAGTAAGTCTTACAAAAGTCAATGTGTATTAAGTTCCATGACATATGTTTAATGTTCCTGGTCAAAGCCAGTCTCCTCTTTACTAAGAAGATGAAAATGGCACAATTCAACATTCCCAATTACTCGAAGGCTGAGTCCCTGTAATGGCATGTAACACATCCAGCACCGTAAGAAATGCATATGGGCTTCCTTGCTGCTTCCTCGTCAAGATCTTTCACCAGGGTGATAAAAATGGCATATATAATAGAAGAATATAGTGACCATGACCGTCCCCTTGGAGAGTGGTGACGTGTGCTCTTCAAATTCTGCTCTACCCTTGAAAAATATCTGAGGACGATGGGATCACAAATATTAATGTTTTTCATAGATGCCAGGATGGCAAATCAGGAAAAAATGTCTGATACTATTTCTGTTTTCTTTTAATTCTCATTACTGATACTTCTATCCTTTTCGTGCCACTTCAGGATTTTTCTGTTATTTCATTATTATTTTATTTATAATTAACTTTTGCTTTGAGAAAATGTATGGTTGTCTTTGTTTCGGCCTCTAAAAGGAAGGAAATTAAAGAGAAAGAGAGCAAAGTTGGCTTCCTTCACCCGTGACTACTCAGTGTGTGTTTTTTTAGACACCATTATTCAGGCCATTCATTATTCAGGCCATTCAGAATAATTGATTATTAATTCATTTAAAAAAACCATTCCTCTCACATGTTCTGGGTATTTATTATTATATTCATTAAAATGTCTCTGATAGTTTTAACAAATTTGATCTCAGGGAAAGATTTTCCCAACGTTAAGGATGTCTAGGTTCCCCTTCAATACAATTCTCCGTTGTCTCAGAATGGTCTTTTCATTTTTCCTGCATTTACTTCGTGAATATTGTTCTTTTACTTTCAACATTGTATTAAGGCTGTTTTTGAAGGGCAACTCAGGACAGTTTAGCCTTTTCCTGCCACAAGAAATGCCTAGATTTCTTGACCCCTTTGGAGCTCACAGAAGCCCCTTCCTCTCCCCCCTTGGACTCACTTCTTTCTCCACATGTACCCGCTGTCAATGGTCCCTTTCCTTGGTTTATGAGTGGCGCTGCCTCGGGCCTCTCCTCCAGCTCACCCCCTCCATGCTGAGACGCCTCCCCTTTGAGCGAAGTTGCCTTCCCCTCACCTGCAGACAAAGAGGGAGGAATTCTGTCCATGCTCAGGAGGCCTTTGTCCTGAACGGCCTCCTGCACCTGTTCCCAACTCTGGCTTCCCTTTCTTCCACCGGGACAAGTAACTTACAGTACCTGTAATTTACAAATAGAGGGGCTCCCAATTACCTCGACGTTTCTAGCAGCTATTCTAGCTAAACGCCGTCTGTGCTGTTTCCTTTCGCCTTTCCAGAAATGTGGGCACTTGCAAGAGCTCATCCTCTGGTTCCAATTCCCCCTCCAATTCCTGAACACTTTCCTGCTTTCCTTCCTCTTCTGAATACAGAATACCTAATGTATACAATGTCTCTGATAATTTGACAAATTTGGTTTTCCGCTGAAGACTGTAACAATTCCTTCGATCACATTTCGGGGACATGAGCCTTCCTCAAATTAATGCCCTATGTTTTTGTTTAGCTGTTTCCTGCCACAAGAAATACCTAGACTTCCTGCCTCCTTTGGAGCTCACAGAAGCCCCTTCCTCACCGCCCTGTACTCACTTCTTTCTCCACATGTATCCGCTGTCAAAGGTCCGTCTTCTTGGTTTACGGGTGGCACTACCTCGGGCCTCTCCTCCAGCTCACCCCCTCCATTTTGAGTTGCCTTCTCCTTACCTGCAGACAAAGAGGGAGGAATTCTGTCCATGCTCAGGAGGCCTTTGTTCTGAACTGCCTCCTGCACCTTTTCCCAAACTTGGCTACCCCTTCTGCCACCAGGATAAGTCAGCGACACCCATTTCCTCCTTTTGTTTCATGATTAAGCCAACCGTGTACATGAGATCATGTCTCGCGATCATGTATGAGGAATGCCAAAATTATTTACAAGAAATATAAATTTCATGTTTATAGTTGGATCCCATGTTCATGACCCCTCATTATGTACATACATGCAAGTAAAGTCTACTCTTCACATTTACTGGGGTTAGGAGCCCTGAGAGCGCTTTTTAGGAATCCCTAAGATGCTGCAACACGACTCTATAGTCAATGTCTGGGATACTCGTGGTGTCCTTATAGCACAGTCAACTCTCCACAATCACTGGAGTTTGGTTTATAGTTATCGTATTGTTCATGTAATGGCATCAAACTGCTGCCTATGTAAGTCGTTCTGAGTTCCTCTTTCGGGGTAGAGAAGAAACGGGATGTAAATTCTAGAAATCTGTATCTGTCTGTATACCTTAATAAAGCGGAATGTTTGTATGTATGTGTGCGGAGGGCGGAAGGGCGGGTATGTGGCAGCCACTTTCACAGGCCACAGCGACCAGCACGGGTGATGGACCTGCACCAAACTTGGTACACATAACCCCCCTAACCCCCTTTACATCCTGGTGTGGTTCGGGGGACATGACCCACGGATTATGGGATTTGTAGTACTTTCAAACACTTTGGTTCCCACAGACCACTGAGGCCACCAAAAATGACCACTACAGACCACACTTAGCAGACACAGCCCCCATGACCCACTCTATGTCCTGGTGCAGTTCGGAGGAGGGTGGACCATGGATGATGGGACTTGAAGTACCTCTACTCACTTCCCAAGTCTGCTGCAACCCTCATGCAATCACTGATCGAGACCAAACTTGGCATACATAACCCCCATGACTGCCTTTACGTCCTGGTGAGGTTTGGGGGAGGACTGACAATGGATGATGGGATTTGTAGTATTTTCACACCCCTCTGTTCCCACAGGCCACTGTTGCCCCCAACAAACACTGATAAAGCCCACACTTGGCACACAGAGCCCCAGTGACCCACTGTACATCCTACTGAAGTTTGGAGGGGGCCAGAACATGGATGATGGGTCTTGCAGTACCTTCCCTCACTTTCCAAGACTGCCACAAACCTAATCCTATGACTGATCAACACCAAAACTGCCACACAGAGCCCTCATGACCCACTCTACATCCTGGTGCAGATCGAAGGAGGGTGGACCATGGATGATGGGACTTGAAGTACCTCTACTCACTTCCCAAGTCTGCTGCAACCCTCATCCAATCACTGATCGAGACCAAACTTGGCATACATAACCCCCATGACTGCCTTCACGTCCTGGTGAGGTTTGGGGGAGGACTGACAATGGATGATGGAATTTGTAGTATTTTCACACCCCTCTGTTCCCACAGACCACTGCGGCCCCCAACAAACACCAATAAAGACCACACTTGGCACACAGAGCCCCAGTGACCCACTGTACATCCTACTGAAGTTTGGAGGGGGCCAGAACATGGATGATGGGTCTTGCAGTACCTTCCCTCACTTTCCAAGACTGCTACAAACCTAATCCAATGACTGATCAACACCAAACCTGCCACACAGAGCCCTCATGATCCACTCTACATCCTGGTGCGGTTTTGTGTGAGACGGACCACGGATGATGGGACTTGAAGTACCTTCACTCACTTCCTAAAAACAATGCAACCCTCATCCATTCACCAATACAGACCAAACTTAGCACAGAGAGCCCCCATGACCCAATCTACATCCTACTACACTTTGGGGGAGGGTGGACCAGAGATGATGGGACTTGCACTAATTTCAGTAATTTCATGATACCACTGCAACTCCCAATAATGATGGATCAAGACCAAACTTGGCACACAGAGCCCCCATGACCCACTCTACATCCTGCTGCACTTCTCAAATGACCCGGGCACCGCCGGGTCCCCAAGCTAGTAAATAATAAAAATAGGTTTATAGTTACTGTATTAATTGTTCACGTAATGGCATCGAACTGCTGCCTATGTAAGCCGTTTTGAGTTGCCCTTTCGGGGTAGAGAAGTAATGGGATATAAATTCTAGAAATAAATAATAAAAATAGGTCCTGCAGGATGACTCTATGGTCCATATCTGCTGGAGTTTGGGCACAGAATCATACTGGGGAATCTAGAGATTACGAAGGAGAACATTTTAATTAAATCCACACATAATACTATCTGCAAACGTGGAGGGCTGGCAGTATATATATACATATACATGTGTATGTATGTGTATATATGTGTGTGTGTGAGAGAGAGAGAGACTAGAGTCGGTCTCTCTGTTTGGTCTTCTCTCTCCCTCTCCACCCAATTTCTAAAACTGACAGGTTATGGGTACGAGCTGCCCTTACCAAACAGCTGGGTGTTTCCGCCCTCCTCCTCCTCCTGCAGGATGTGACAGGGGATGGTCTGTGGGCCCTGCTGGGACAGCGTCCGCTCAACTCTGTGCAAACCCTGGAAATGCAAGACATGCCCATCAACACAACATTCAGGCCCTCCTGCATGAGCAACAGCATTGACATAGTCTGATCTGCTTGTGTTTCTGCTACATTTATTCCACAGTGTAGATCAGGCATGGGCAAACTTTGGCCCTTTGGGTGTTTTGGATTTCAACTCCCACAATTCCTAACAGCCAGAAAGGTGGCTGGGATTTCTGAGAGTTGAAATCCAAAAGAGCTGAAGGGCTGAAGTTTGCCCATGCCTGGTGTAGATGCATCCTCAAATGGGCTAATGCTCCTCTTGCATGTTCTGTCTAGAGCAGTGGTTTCCAACTTTTGGGCTGCCAGGTATTTTGGACTTCAACTCCCAGAAATCCCAGCCAGCTTACCAGCTGTTAGGATTTGTGGGAGCTGAAATCCAACACACATGGAGGCCCAAAGGTTGGGAACCACTGAACAATTCAATGAACTGTTAACCCTTAAGCTACCCATGGTGTCCATGGAGGGTTAAAGAGTCCAATACTAGCAGATACCAAGAACTTACTTTTGAAATATAGAATACTAGCTGTACCTGGCACGCGTTGCTGTGCCCTATTTAGGAGATGCAAGGTAGTCTGAGTATGTAAGGGTTGGAAATGATGTTACTTACGGTCTTGGTGGGGTCATGGCTGTGTCGTTGTGGGTTGTTCTGGTGGGTGGGATGTTGAAGTCCTGTGGAGTTGTCGGTGTGTGGTGTTGCTGGCGTTTTGCAGAGCTTGTGGATATACAATGTTTGCTTTGGGTGTTTGTGTGTGTTTGTAGTGTTGTGGTTGGAGTATAGGTGGAGTTTTTGTTTTTGTTTGTGTTGGTGGTAGGCGTTGTGTGTGCGGGGTCCGGTAAGGTTGGGGGGATGGGTTGTGATAGGAAGTTGTGTTGTGTGGGTAGGAATTGCTGGAGTATTGTGCCTGGGACGTGTGTGTATTTGGAGATGTGTGTGGTGGTGAGTAGTGAGTGCAGTCCTGGGTTTTGTATTGGGGAAGTTGTCAGGTATTTGTGGGGTTTATTTTGTGTGTGTTGTGGTAACATAGTTGTCTCAGTCTGGCTGTGTGCTGGTTGTGATGTGGAGGGGGTGTGGCTTTTTCCAGTGGTGTTTGTTGTGAATTTTGGTTGGGTTGGGTTTTTGTGTTGCAGGATTGTTAGTTTGTTTTTGTGGGTTTTTGAAGTTTGTGTTATTTCGGCGGTATGTGTTGATCAGTGGTGCCTATGTCCCTGGTGCCCTATTTGTGTTAGTGTTATGTCCTCCTGGTACTTGTTATGTCCTCCTGTGTTAGTTGGTTGTACTGTGGAGGTTTCTGTTTAGCAGTGGTATGTATGCATTGTGTGTGTTGTGTAGTGGGTCTGTAGAGGTAGGCATCGCGAGTTGTGTGGCTGTCATGTTGTGGGGGTGGTGTTTGTAAAGTGGAGGATTGGTGATGTGTGGTTGGGATGGTGGTTGGAGAAGAGTTTGTGGTGTTGAGTGTGTAGTTTGTTGTTGTGAGTGTACAGTGGTAGTGTGGTGTGGATGTACAGTGTGTATGTGGGGTGTGTTAGTTGGTTGTACTGTGCAGGTTTATGTTTAGCAGTGGTATGTATGCGTTGTGTTTGTGTTGTGGGTCTGTAGAGGTAGGCATCGCGAGTTGTGTGGCTGTCATGTTGTGGGTGTGGTTTGTTAAGTGGGTGTCTTTTGTTGTGGGTGTCTTTTGTCCTGTGGGTGGTATGTATGTGCTCAGTGGTATGTAGGCCTCAGACAAGGTAGGTTTGTAGCAAAGAAACTTTCCCCCCCAAAACCTAAAAGGCCCCCAAAACAACTATTCAAAAATCTACATTTCCCAGCATCCTCCGGGGCTGCCAACGACTCTCCCAGCCTCTACATTCTGACAACATGATTGGCTGCCAATAAGGGCGGATTTGCATAACTCCTCTACTGGCCAGCCAACATGAACATTCCAACCCATAATAAACTGCCAGAGGAGGATAAGGCAAAGGGCTGAGGCACAAACACAAACACCCAATTCACTTCCCACAGAAAATTTACACCCCTACAAATCACAGACCATGCACAAAATTGACAGTAGGGCTTCATTAACTTAATTTCCCTGACTAGGCCTCACTTAATGGGATGCTGTTTACGCTCTGAATTGACAGTAAGGCTTCATTAACTTGATTCTCCCGACTAGCCCTCAGCTCATTGGACATTGTGTATGGCCTGAATTGACAGTAAGGCTTCATTAACTTGCTGTTCCTGACTAGGCATCAGCTCATGGGACATTGTGTATGGCCTGAATTTACAGTAACCTACCTTGACACACAGAGCCCCTATGACCCATGCTACATTCCACTACAGTTCGGAGGAGGGTGGATCATGGATTATGGGACTTGAAGTACCACCATGCAAAATGGGATTTGTAGTACTTCAAAACCCATCATTCCCCACAGACCACTGTGGCCCAGAACCAAGACCGATAAAGACACAACTTGGCACACAATGCCCCCCATGACCCACACTCCATCCGACTGCAGTTTAGAGGAGGACACACCATGGATAATGGGATTTCAAGTACCTCCACTCACTTCCAAAGTACCACACCCACACAAGCATCCACCTCTACATCAACACAGCACACGGAAGGACAAAAAACATTGTCTATCCACAAGCCATGCAGAACGCCAGCAACACCACACAACAACAACTCCACAGGACTTCAACATCCCACCCACCAGAACACACAACAACACAGCCATGACCCCAACACCATAACTAACAACAACTCCAACCCTTACATACTCAGACTTCCTCGCATCTCCAAAATTGGGCACAGCAACGCGTGCTGGGTACAGCTAGTTTATATATATAGATACTATTCTGGCCGCTGTTGTTAGATAAAGAGGACGTCTTTATTTTTCCCTAACTTTTCATCTATAATGCCCAATAAAAAGTGTTCTGGTTTATATTTAATTTGTTCCAGTAAATTAGTCTTAAATTCATTTAATCCACACGTACATACATTCCACTTGCCTCACTTCCAACACACCTCTGAGAATGCCAGCCACAGATGCAGGTGAAACGCCAGGAGAGAATGCTGCTGGATCATGGCCATACAGGCCGAAAAAAACACAACAACTCATTGATTCAAATAAATTCTACAGGCAGACTGCGCATAATTTTAAACATATTTGTGTGATCTATCAATTGATAAATCAATCTGATCTCTTAGAGATGGGCCCCAAGTCTTGTGTGTGTGTGTGTGTGTCAAGAGTGACTTGAGAAACTGTCTTCTCAGTGATTGGTTTAGAATGGTTTCAAAGATCATGCCGTCAACCATGCCACATTTATTGGGAGTTTTGGACAAAGTTGAACATTACTGGCAGCCCTCTCTGCTTTTGTTATACTATTTCCACAGGCTTACTTTATTTATTAGTTATTTATCGCATTTATATAACGCCTTTCTCAGGCCGAAGGCGACTCAAGGCGGTTTCTGTTGGGGCATGCAAGGGATCAGTTAATGTGTGTGTGTCAACAGCAAAAGAAGGTTCATGAAGCTGATTGGTCGGGCAATGCTCAGGGAGCGGGCTAAGCCTAGAACTTTTGGAGACTGTTACATTTTTGTTCAGGCTCAAGTTTCATGGTGCATCTACACTGTAGAATTAACACACTTTAACCCTACTTTAACTGCCAGGGGATTTTGGATTTGTGGTTTGGTAAGGCACTGGCACACTTTGGCAAAAATGCAAAAGATGTTGTACAACTGCAAATACCATGGTATGTAGCATTGAGCCATGACAGTTAGTGGAATAGATCCGCATTACTTCTACGATGTAGATGCATCCTGGATACCTGAAAACCTCAGGGTCTGGGGAAATATTGAACTGCCAGCCACAGACCTGTTTTGTGGGGTGAAGATTTACCACAACGCCTCGTTAGGAGTCCCTATTTTACCTCCTCCTACCTTGTACTCCATTGAAGCCTCCTCCAGAGGGATAACCTTGTGGTTTTCGTGCTCCTTCAACCTGTCGCAGATAACACAGATGGGGGCTCCGTGGTCCTTGCAGAAGAGCTTCAGGGGCTCCTGGTGCCTCTGGCAGACTCTCCCCTTCTCTTCTGCCTTCTGGCTCTCCAGTTCCTTGGCGATCTCCACCAGGTTCGCCAGCTGCCTATTTGGCATGGTGCCCCCTTCCTGCACTTCCTCCCTGCACTGTGGGCAGCAGGCCTCTTTCTCCCGGCATTGATCCAGGCAGGCTTGGCAGAAATTGTGCCCACAGGAGATGATGGTCACAGGCTCGATGAAATACTCCAGGCAGATGGGACAGGCCAGTTCCTCGCAAAGCTTCTTCACAGGGTCTCCAGACGCCATGGCTGCCAATGCTGCTCCGCTGCAGAGAGCAGACAAAGCTTTTGAACTCCCACCATGAAATAAAGAGACCAGACACAAGAAAATGGATCTAAAGGGCCATTTTCTGACCTATGTATTGAAAGAATTCGTGATAACCTGTAAAGGGAAAATCTGTAGACACATACAATGTAACTCATGGGTTCATGGCCACCTAGTGAGCCTTGTCGCTGGGCCAGGTGTCACTCCTCTGACCACCTCCAAGGACATGCGTGCAGGGGCAGACTAAGGTAATTTAAAATGGTAAGCGAACATTATTTTGGCGCCCCCTCATCTCCGGCCTCGTGGAGCGTGCGCATGCATGCCGGGCGTGCATGTGCTGGGCCAGGTAGTTCTGCGCATGCGCCATTGCTGCGGAGGGACTCCACATGGACCGAGATACCAATCGCCCTAAGTGAGGCCGGAAAAGGAGGAACTTTTTGCAGCCGGGACGGAGCCGGAGGTTTTTGGGCGATTGGCGTCTCAGTCCAGCTGGAGTCCCTTTGCAGCAATGGCACATGCGTGGAACCTGCCGGCCAGATGCGCCCCTGACTACGTGGCGCCCTAAGCGGGTGCTTACTTTGCTTAATGGTAAATCCGCCCCTGCATGCGTGCACCAAGAATCCTGAAGGCCAACCAAAATTATTTGGGTGCACCTGTCGACTGATCATAGTTGGAAGGCCATCCTGAAACAGGCCTCAAGAAGAAAATACAACATGGAGCTCGCACAAAGCATGATATGGGTCGGACTTGGCAGTCAAAGTGAGGAGGCAGTAAGGCGTAGCTGAACAACAATGAACAATAAGGTGTGCACCCCATGTTGTGTTTGCCCAGAAGTCGGATGCTGCGATGACAATCGCAGGGGATCCTGTTCTATCAGCATTGAACCATTCACGTTGAGCATCAGCCATAAATAAACTTCATATCAAAAGAGGAATTTGGGCTAAGCTGGAATAAATATTCTTCAAGCACACAAATCTACAAAGCCTTTTGGTCGCCTTCTTTCTTTCCCCATGGTTTTATTTCTTGTGTTTTGAGAACGTGACTCTAGAGGGGAGGGTGGGGAGAGGAAGCAGGCGTGATGGCATAAGGAGAGGAAGAGGCACATTATATTTTGAATAAGGAAACATGGTGCCTTTGGGAATATTGGTGGTTTTGCACATCCCTTGCCTTTTTGGAGTCCATATCAAGGAGCTGATCTGCAATTTGACGTGTACTATGCAATATTATGTCCTTGTGGTGGAGTTGGCCCCACTGCTAACATGAACCATGTCTTTTCATTGTCATCATGAGATCTGGTATTAAGCAGCGATCCCAGGGCCTGTCTAGGACTAGGGGGAAATCATAATAAGGTATAAGTAAATTTTATTTGTTTACTTTGAGCTATTCTGAAATCCATCTCACAATTTGTAAGTGGTAGAGGACTTTGAGCTTTTTTTAGTGAAGATAAAGGGATGGGGATGGATAAAACATGAATTGCTCTGAGCTTGTTAGAAGAACAGAGAGATGAACATTATCCGTGGTCAATAGATTCTTGCCTGGAGAGTGGCGTGGTCTTTGTGGAATCCAAGAAGGTTCCTTATAGCCTTAATATTATTTCAAGAAAACAGGACCCTGAATCCTCAGTGACTGCAGAATTCAAGGGTCTGTTTTTCCCAGTCCAAAAGTCATTTACCAGGCTCTACATCTAGGTCAATCTGTTTTTTCATTTTGTGTGTGTGTCAGGAGTGGCTTGAGAAGCTGCAAGTCACTTCTGGTGTGAGAGAATTGGCCATCTGCAAGGACGTTGTCAAGCACATTTTCTATGTGCCTGCGGCCCGCCCTGTCTTTGTGATTTGAGATATTCAGTTGTATATTGTGTTTTTATTTATATGTATGTATTTCTATTGCATTTATTGTTGATGTTTGATTTTGTATTGTGATTTGTTGTTGTTTGGGCTTGGCCTCATGTTAACCGCCCCGAGTCCCCATTGGGGAGAGGGAGCGGGTTACAAATAAAATTTATTATTATATTATTATAGGGGACGCCCAGATGTTTTGATGTTTTAGCATGCTGGTGGAAGGCTTCTCATGTCCCCACATGGGGAGCTGGAGCTGGCGGGGGGAGCTTGTCCGCGCTCTCCCCGAATTCGAACCTCTGATCTGTCGGTCTTCAGTCCTGCTAGCACAAGGGTTTAACCCATTGCGTTACCAGAATTTTTCTTCATGTAGCTCATTATTATCTATATTACCTCACCTCAATTCTTTAAAGTTTCAATCAGTGATTCTTCTTGATTCCTTTAAACTGGTGGAATTGGAGAACAGTATTTAAACAATGTTTTGGACCATTTATTTATGGTCAGCAGGCTAATCTGACCATAGATAAATGGTCCAAGGAAGGACCAAGGGTGATTCTTGAAAGAGAGTATGTGTGTCGGCTTGTATGTACTTCTACGCAGACAACTCCATTTCTTTAAAACCATAAGAAGAGCTTGACTAAGCTCAGATGAAAGGTGCAAGTCTCAATTTATGTCAGGGTTGTGTTCTAGGATCCACAATACAAACAGAAGGATGTAAAAGGTATAAATCAGTTGTACAGTATAATGAATAGCTGGGATCTGGGGGGTGTATTCTGAGAGAGTTGAACCAGCTGTTATTTTACAAACAATTTTACAGCGGTTTAAAATATGAAGCACCAGAGCTTCCTTTCCAGACAATAATACTAATTGCTCACTTAAGCTAACAGAAAAAAATTCCTTCCAGCTTCACCAAATTCCCAAGATCCAGGTTTCTTCATCCCATCCATCTCTTGTAAGCTCGCAGAGGAGACCCCTTCCTTCCAGAAGCACATTGACAACATTTGCTTTGTCCCTCTCCCTCTCTTAGCCAATCCTTTTCTTACTACTCAAATCTCCCAGATCAGAACTCATATCAGAGATCCCAACCGACCATCTTTGTTTCCTGCCTCAGTCAATGGCACAGGCCCTGTGCTCTCCCACCCAAGCTGCTTTTGAGGTCTGTTTGGCATTCACGTGCCTTAACTCTCTGTCAGCTTGGGGGGTGCTGGATGGCCTTCTTTAGGAAGAAGGAGCCCCACAGAATTAATGTCCACGCTGTCGCTTTGAGGGAAAGGTCACCATTTCTAAACAGCTCTTGGGTCTGACTCCACCTAGGCACTCGCTTGATTTCCCCACAACAAAGTTAATATTTGAAACTCGAAAGATAACTGAATGACTCTGAAGCTGCCAGATGTGAGTATTTCTGAGGAAACTAGATGGCAGTTTCCTGAGGAGAATAGATGGCAGTTTCCCTTGCTCTCAGTCTCTGGTATAGAGGCCTCTGAGG
Organism: Anolis apletophallus; assembly: GCA_030556195.1. Taxonomy (NCBI): domain Eukaryota; kingdom Metazoa; phylum Chordata; class Lepidosauria; order Squamata; family Anolidae; genus Anolis; species Anolis apletophallus. Next base: position 13,051 of record JARBWK010000183.1, on the reverse strand, counting down.
CGCCCAATAGCCAAGGTTTTAACCAGTTGTTGTTTAACTAATTGGTTGAAGTACTGGTTATAAAGTAGAACTGGTTGTTAAGTAGTAGTTGTATAACTGGTTGAAAAGCAACTGGTTCAAGTATTGACTTGCAATAGCTTGTTCAAGCCTGAATCTCTGGGACCAACTGAACACACACCCTGCCTGAAGGATCCTCTGGGAGTCAGTGGTCTCAAGTGGCTCCTTCTCCTCAGGCAAAGGGGCGTGGCCAACTGACTGGCACAAAACGGCTCCTTCTTCCCTCCTCAGGCAAAGGGCCAACAAAATGGCTGACACAAGCCAGGAAGGGCTCTCCTCAACTCCACCCTCATACAGACTCACACAAAAGCCACTGCTCTGAAATGACGGGCAAGGAAGACAGGCAAAGGGACCTTGAACTAGACTTTCAGACATTCATTCATTTATTCATTTCTGGAGAGATGCCATAGATTTGAAATGTTGTCAATTCAGACAATGCAAACTGTTGCCTGTATTTAGCGGCATACTCTTTCTGAATTTGGACAATAGTGAGGAAGCTTTGGTCTCCCAATATATTATTATTATTATTATTATTTATGGTATTTGTACCCCGTAGCTTCTCACCCCCGCAGGGGGACTCAGCACGGCTTACGTTTGCAGCACTACAGGCCGCACCACCACAACACAATATAAAAACACACCAGATAATCAACATCATTAAAAAGCATTAAAAACATTTTTAAAAACATTACATTAAAAACCACTACATACAACAATAATTAATTAAAGCCATCAAGCCGAACACATTGTCAGTCCAGTCAAGTCCAAAGGTACAATTTACATCTGCTGCCCAAAGGCCTGGTCCCAGAACCACGACTTTGGCTTTTTTCTAAAAGCGAGGAGAGATGGAGTCGATCTTACTTCGTTTGGGAGTGCGTTCCATAGGCGAGGGGCCACTGCCGAGAAGGCCCTGTCTCCCGTCCCCAACAGCCGCATTTGCGATGCTGGCGGGAGCGAGAGCAGGGCCTCCCCAGATGATCTTAGGCTGCGAGACATAGAGGCAGATGCGTTCGGACAAGTAAGCTGGGCCAGAACCGTCTAGAGCTTTAATTCTCAGAATCATTGCCAAAAGGAAGGAACCCTTGGGAGTTGTAGCGTTCAGTAGTATCTGAAGAGCTAAAGCTTCCTTGTCTCCTGCTTTCTGAGAGGTGGTAAAAACAACTACATGTAGACTGAAGAAATGGCTGTGATGTAGTGTGAGCAAATTTGATTTCGCTGTAGCCATGCTTGCACAAGATAGCCTTAGATGCTTTATGGCTTTCAATCCTACCTACAGTACCTATTCTGCAATAAGGGGAAAATAAGCATGACCTATGCTGTAGTGGTTTCGTAAGGTTAAAGGAACCATTTTACTTCATGCGGACTACAGGGTGAGTGATACAGACAACAACGCATCTCATAGATTATAGAACTTCAAATGTCTTCTAATGAGTAATGACAAAACTCACATCTAAATGTGGCGCAGCTGGCTGGGTGTCGGCTGCATAAGATCTCTACTGACCAGAAGGTCATGAGTTCGAGACCTGCCCGGGACGGGGTGAGCTCTCGACCAATTTGTGTAGCTTGTTGTCAACCTTTGCAACCCGAAAGACAGTTGCATCTGTCAAGTAGGAAATTTAGGTACCACTTTGTGGGGAGGCTAAATTTTACTGATTTCTGGGATTTTAAATTGCCTCTATGTCTGTCTATATATGTTGTATGTCAATGGCATTGAATGTTTGCCTGTATATGTGCATTGTGATCCGCCCTGAGTCCCCTGCGGGGTGAGAAGGGCGGAATACAAATGGTGTAAATAAAATAAATAAACATAAGCATGGAATTACCCATCAACACATAAACATTAAAAGAAAAAATCCCGCCTGTTTGTGAGGGCATGGAAAAGGAATGGGCGAGGACAATTAAAAAGGCTGGGTCAAGACTGATACAAATTGAAATAAGATGGGACTGGCATTTGGGCACAGTACTGTAATAGGTAAACAGGTTAGCTGGCCCTCCCAACAAAGGATCCCCCAGGAAGCAATCAGCCAGGCTTTGAAGCTACAAGGCCATTCAATGCTATTCCACAGATATATAAACCTTGCTTTGCTAGTTTCCAACAGACCTCACAACCTTGGAGGATGTCTGCCAAAAATGTGGGAGTCCCTTCTGTTCCCTCTGACTCTTTCTGGAAGCCATACAATGCTAGGAAAAATAAAAAGCAGGGAAAGAAGTAGATTCTTAAGTGGCCTTTGCCCTAATGGCCCCGTTCTGCCAGGCGCCACGAAAAAGGAGAAGTGTCAGGCTTGAGTAAGAATAACCAAAATGGCCGCCCTACTACCAGGCAGGCTTCCCAGGCTAGCAGTGGGCACCCCCTGCTGAAAGGCCCCCAAAAGGCCTTCTTGAGGGGCCCTGGCACCGCTGAGGGAGAGCCAAGAGCCCCTTCTGGGGGGGGCAGAGGAGGACCAAGGGGCCCCTCCAAGGTAGCCAAGGCCAAGCAAAGGGGGGCTCCCCCTCCCTCCCCAGCACCACAAACCTGATCCAAGGAGGGAGCTTTTCTCTCTCCAGCAGCCTCCTGGGCGCGTGCAGAGAGGGAAGGAGGCGCCCAAGGAGGAAGCCACGCCCACTCGCCAGGAGCCTCCACCAGCCACCTCCTCCCACTTGTGGCCCCTCCCCCTCACATGCATGAGCCAGCAAACCTCCCCCCCCCCCCAAAAAAGTCTGGGTCCTTCATGGGGCCATTCAAGCTGCCCCTCCCCCCATCTTAAGCTTTGCTTGGCTGCGGGTGGGAGCTCCAAGTGATGATGTGTCTTGGCGGTGGGTCTGTAGGTGACCGTGGAGCCTATTCTTGACCCACACCTTCTCCCGCAGCGAGGGCATCGGTTTCCAAGGGGAAGGCGGTCCTGGTCAGGGTTGGCTTCCTCTTGGCACGTTTCTCCCTTCCGCACGCCATTCGTGCCTCTTCGAATTCTGCAGCACTGCTGGTCACAGCTGACCTCCAGTTAGAGCTCTCAAGGGCCAGGGCTTCCCAATTCTCGGTGTCTATGCCAGTTTTCAAGGTTGGCTTTGAGCCCATCTTTCAATCTCTTTTCCTGTCCACCAACGTTACATTTCCTGTTTTTGAGTTGGGAGTAGAGTAACTGCTTTTGGATACAGTGATGGGGCATTTGGACAAAGTGGCCGGTCCAGCAGAGTTGGATCACGGGTCTGGAGAACAAGCCCTATGAGGAGCGGCTTAAAGAGCTGGGCATGTTTAGCCTGAAGAAGTGAAGGCTGAGAGGAGACATGATAGCCATGTATAAACATGTGAGGGGAAGTCATAGGGAGGAGGGAGCAAGCTTATTTTCTGCTTCCCAGGAGACAAGGACGCAATTGAAGAAACTACAAGAAAGGAGATTGCATCTGAATATTAGGAAGAACTTCCTGATTGTGAGGGCTGTTCAGCAGTGGAACTCTCTGCCCCGGAGTGTGGTGGAGGCTCCTTCTCTGGAAGCTTTTAAATAGAGGCTGGATGGCCATCTGTCGAGGGTGCTTTGAATGCAATTTTCCTGCTTCTTGGCAGGGGGTTGTGGTATCGAGTCAGGAACCTCCTGCCTTTGAATTATTTTGACACACAGCAGGGAGTTCCACAGTTCCTGGATGTTCGATTGGGCCACAGTCAACGGGAGTGTGGCTCCAGCAGCAGCCTCAATAAAGACTTTGCTCTCTCCTATGCTTTCTTTCCCCTCCCTAACATTGTAACCAACTTCCAAATAAAAAAACCCTTTAATTTGTAAACCGTGGATACGGAGATCTGAATTGACCCCCATTGGCTCCTGTATCCATGAGATGGCGGATCGACTCCATTTTGGTGTCATATTTTTCCTATGACAATTATATCCCTCTCTGCTATCTCGGATTTCTTATTTCGGCCTCTGCGCCTCGGTAATAACCTCTTTGTTTTAGTCATGTTTTTAAAAGGAAAACCAACCAGCTGATTGTCAGATTGGCCGGTTCCTGCTTCTCATCGTCCCTGCCGCCGTTTCCCGGTCACCGAAGACTCCTGTGCCCCGTGGGTTCGCTACGTGGTCATCCCTAGGAACACAAAAAACACAAGGTAATGCGAAAGGGGAGAACACTATTGTGAGGTGCAGCGCTATGAGGGGACCCAAATTAAGCTATACTCGGCCTCCTCACAAGAAATCGGTTAGGGGTCAATTCACAGCAAAGTAAACAGTATATAAATGAAGCAGACCCAGTACATAACATCAAGTGGACGTACAACTTAATCTAGCCCACTATAAACAAGTGAAGATCCCCCCAGGGTACAGAGAATATATAAATACAATCGCGCTACAGCATACTACATTTCCCAGAAGCCAGAGGGCGTGGGCGGAGGTGACGTCAATGAGTCCGATATCCGTAATTTCCTGTTAGCGGAATAGCGCTATCAGTGCCTACAAGATCCAGAAGGCTAAGCGGCACGCCAGGGGAGGAGTCCACGTCGTCTCGCGGTGCAAGAGTCTCCGTGACGCGTTGGCGGTTCTCGCGGTAGCAGGTGGTGGTGAATGCCGTGAGGCTACAGTAGCGTAGTCTCGCGAGATCTCGCCAGAGGGGATCCAAACCCGGAAATGATGGGCAAAATATGTATAATAAACAGTATATCGCACAGTGGAAGATGATAATAAAGTAGCGATATCAGTGTGAGTCTTTCAATCCACAAAAGTACTCAGGTCCAAATTCCGCTGATGGGGCCGTGCAAAGGATACCAAAGTGAATGCCGGCCAGCTGTTGACCCGATGTGGGTGCCGGTGGTGAAGGGATTTAAAGGTATCCCATATAATTTCAGTCTGTCCAATTACCCAGAAAGTAAATGTTACAGGGGTGCACCCCCTATGCTAGGTAGACAATAGTGTGTCCTCTGGTGTTCTTCTTAAATCAACACAAGCACAGTCATTTCTCCATAGAAAAAATATATATATTTGTAGTTTTCAATTATTCAATATCATTTCAATATTCAGATGCGGTTTAGGGGCATGGCGTGAGTCAACGGGTGTAGCCCAGGTAAGTGTTATCCCAGGCAGTAAAAGGCACCAGCCCGTTTCGCTAAAGGCCACTAGTGGGTGGCAGATGCTTCCTCAGGACTCGCCTGTCACAACTTTACCACATCTACAATGAAAATAAACGGAGTAATTATCAGCAAAATGCAAATCACCAAGTACTAGGGAGTCAAATAATACAATAATAATATATGTGAGGGCAAATTGCCATAAATCCATATCAAGCATACATACCAGCATCAGAGCATTTTGTGTTTATACTTAGGAGATACGTGTTTTTTTGAGCTTAACATTACAGGGCACTCCCTGTTCTAGTAGTATGGAGACTGCTCCCACAGATAATGATGTCCAGCAAGAGATTAATAATTACATTCAGGATCTTGGATTGTTTGATGCAACTGAAGGGGCATCTGCCAGCACTGACCCACAACCCCACCTGGGAGCTGAGGAGTTAGCTAAAAAGGAATTTAAGCGTATCAAACTAGAACTTAATGCAGCCACATTGGCAGAGTATTTAAGGAACTCACTCATTCCCAGAGGGTTGAGGGTCCAGCTACCCCCGGGTCTTTTTGAATCTGATGAGGAATTTATCAAAGAATGGCATTTGATACTTGACCGTTGCTCCCGAGACCTCCTGTTTCTTTTGGTTAAAACATCTAAGACTGAGGCTGAGAAATTGAAAGTAGAGATTGATGCTATTAAAGCTGATACCAACAACCAGATCCCTCCCATCGATCTGGAAAAAATTAAAAAGGACTGTGACAAACTGTACAAGGATACCAAGGAGTATAAGATAAACAAATTTAGACGGGACCAAAAGGATTATAGAGAGAATAGGGTGTATAAATATTTCTACCAGAACAATTCGAGACCAGGCAGCAGGCAAATTTCCTTCGAATCCCTGAATTCTAACATATGAATGAATGATTTCATATAATGAATGAATCTTTATTGAGAGACCATCAGTCATATCAATATATATTACACCAATAAAACAGAATGAAATAAAATATAGTAGGATAAAATGTAATATAATATAGTCAGATAATCACATGATCAATTCATCCTCATCTGGTAACTAAAATTGGTTTGAGACAGTGTGAAAGCTAATCACTGTCACTTTAGAGTGGATAAACAAATTTAGACGGGACCAAAAGGATTATAGAGAGAATAGGGTGTATAAATATTTCTACCAGAACAATTCGAGACCAGGCAGCAGGCAAATTTCCTTCGAATCCCTGAATTCTAACAACTCAGGTGAACGAAGCCGTGATTCTGATACTGCAGGAGGTTCCGAGACTAGGAATGAATACTCCCTTCGCAGTCGGAACCGTAACCAACAAAATTTTCGCCCCCAAAATTTTCGCAGGGGACAGGGAAAACGGCACAACACTTAGTCATGAATTTGTCTAACTATTATTTGTCTACACGGGAACTGGATTTGGTTAATAAAGGTGCATCGTTTGTCCTGACACCAGGTTGTTCAGACTTGAAAATCAGACAAGAATTGGCTCATTTATTTCGCAAAATACGTTTGAGGGAATTTTTTGCCGAAGATACCTCCACCCAGCCCCAGACTGATTCCTTCCATATTCCCACCAAAAGTACTTTCACCCCCAATGTGGTATCTCAGGAGATCAAGGTCTTTGAGAATCTAGTAACCAGGGATATTGCAGAGATTACCCATCATAAGGACAAACATTGCCGGAACTTTTCAGACGAGGACATTGCCATCCTGGATCACCTAGGGAACCACCCCGACATAGTGTGGAAACGAGCAGATAAAGGCGGGGCCTTGGTCTGCCTTAATAGGACGGACTACATTAACGAGGCCTTAAGACAACTTGGCAATAATCGATGCTATAAGAAATTGCCTCAAGACCCCACCACTAGGTTCTCCAAAACTATATTTGACATCATTTATTATGGCGAAACCATGGGGTACATTGATCCGAAGACGGCGGAGTTCCTACACAACATGTTTCCTCGCATACCCCTATTTTATACCCTCCCGAAGGTACACAAAAAACAGAGGCCCCCATTGGGGAGACCCTTCGTCTCGGGCTCGACAGTGTGCTCCGCCTCACGCTCCTAAGCCCTCTGCACTGCCTCGCGGGAGGAGCCGGTAGCGGGAACGAAGCACGAGGCGAGCCTCTCCGAAGATCGCCACACTCCGCCCGCTGCAATGCCCAGCCGGGAGGAGCCGGCAGCGGGAATGAGGAACCGCGAGGTGGAGCTCTCGGCTCCTCCGGCCCTCCCCCGCTCCCGCTGCTGGCTCCTCCCGCGGGGCATTGCAGGAAGGAGAAAGCACGAGGCGGAGCCCTCGAAGACTCCACCTAGCGCTCCCTCGCCCTCTGCAATGCCCTGCGGGAGGGGCGGTGCGTGGGAGGAGGTGCGTGCGGATGCCGCACGCGCAAGGTAGATCTTCTTCACTTTTTTTTAAAAAGTAGCTTGCATGCTTAAAAAGTGTGAGCACCCCTGCTTTACATGAAATGACCCTCTTACTTTCCAGGTTTTCATAACTGATCCTAAATCGTATGTGGTTTACTACTCTCATGGCTCCATAACATTGAGCCATGACAGTTAAGGTGGAGTTAAACTGCTTTAATTGTCCAGTGTAGACATCTTGTCCAGCGCTCAAGCTCACAATGCAATTTGGCCCACAATGCAAATAACGTTGCTGAAAAAAAATCTATATTATACACCCTGGCATCCAAGACTAATCCTACTTTGGTATATACAACATTCTGAATTTACAACTTTGCAAGTATATAAAAGCCAGAGCAGCTTTTTAAATTGGGTTCTTTATCGCTCCAGGTCACCCACACAAGCTGTGTTTGAAATTGCTGGAAGACATCGTTTTACAAGACGAGACGGACTTTCCATCCAATGCCTTAAACATCTGTTGGCTGTCTATGCCGAATCACATCTGTGGCCCGCCGGCTGTCGAGTCTTCATCCCTTCCTCGTAATTTCTTTTTTCCAAGCCCATTGATTTGCTCAGGTTCACCAATGAAGAAAGATGTGGCTGGTTTTGCTAATTGCTATTGACGCAACTCCGAGATGCAACAAGCCCACGAACAAGAGACCTCGTCAAGCATTATTCTCTTATCCAAGCTGTCATATCGTTTCATGATCCTGCCAAAGCACAAGTTGGGTTATTTTTTGGCTTCTAGGGATAGTTCAAGCTTGACTTGCTCTTGGACCCTTGGATGGATCCACATCTGATCCAGACTTTCCTGGCCACTTAAAACCAATCTGAATGCCCTTAAACCTGTCATAATTCAAAATTGCAATCTCTGCCCAAGTATTATGACTTTCCGTGGATATGATCATTCATCCCTGCTGATCTTCGCCATTTATAAGAAGCACAGACGTGGAATTTTCTTTGTTTAAGAACGTGGTGTTCAGCAGACAGACTATCCATGATCTCGGCTATATTTGGAAATCCATAATTGCCTCAAATCTTGGAGCAAATCTTCAGGAATTTACTAGGAGGGAGATACAGACTCTTGTGATAACACGATGTCTGGGATGAATTACGCTGACTTCTTGGGAACTGTTAAAAGCCTGCTTATGTTCCCATATCAGCTACATCTTCATAGCTCTTCATTCCCAAGGAAGGTCCATTTGGCCTTTGCTTGTCTGAGATATGTGGAATTCTCCACATATTGAAAATGTTGGCTCCATGTGCAGAAATCTGGCAAACTGAGTCATGGTTACGGAAATTAGGCATATGCATTCGGGCCAAAAGGCATGCCATTTTAAGGCCCAGATGCATGAAACCTACCTCAGTTGTAGACACCACTTACAACTGCGGACCTGCCATGTTTCAAAACAATTCACCAATCTACTGATTTTTTAAGAATTAATTTAAGTTTTAACCATAACTTTTTTTTAAAAAAAAGACATATCGCAAGAGAGGATTCTGGGAATTGTAGTTGCTGGTTGTGTCCATTCTCAGACAATCAGAGCATAGACACCACCAGGCTTTTTATTGTCTGAGAGACAGACAGAGAGAGAAACTTCAACTCCCATCATGCTCTGAAAGGAACCTTTCAATGGCCACCTGTTGCTAGAGCAGAACAACACAATGTAACTATAACAAATTCCAGCTAGCAAAATATATCATATATTATAATATAAACATATAACAGGTCCCGACCGCCTCGTATACATACGTGGCAGGTGCAATATTAGGTCAACACAATAGTTCCACAATGCGAGATATACAGCATAATGAAAGACATAAGTAGAGAGTCTATATGACGGACATCAGTAAAGAAAAGCATCCGTACCAGGAAAATTCCAATAAAGTCAAGGGTTCAAGAATTCCAAGCTAGCACAGAAGTGGTCGTAAATTGACCACCAAGATCCAAGAGAGTTGTATATCCACTGGCTAGTGCCAAATAATATTGTAAATCCACTGGCTGATGCCGAAGACGTCAGAGGCGCCAATCAAGAGTCTCTAGAGCTGGTGCAAAGTAGTTGAAACAGCCAACGGCATGCTAATGCTGGATAAAGTGGCCAAACCTTTTCACGTGTCACTTTTTCAAGGCACAATATAGTTCATGTAGATGTTTAATATCAGGGTAGATATCCCAACAGACATAACCTCACTCTAAAAGCGGGTGGAGTGACCCAAAAGGTTGGGATATCGTGAAAGCGACACATGACACAAAAAAACAGCCCTCCCGAAAACTACAAATCTTTGTTACCAGTTATTTGGACCCATGTCTAATGAAGGTTATTTTTGAGAGACAAATAGACCATTAAACATTGGTTGCATTTTCTTTGCAAGTATCTTCATTGGGCAATTGTCCACGGAACTTCTTTCGCAGAGAAGTGGGATAAGTGGCCAGTCAATCCAATGGCTGGATAGAGTGGAGGCTTTTATGAAATCCAACTTTGAGATGTAAGGCCATTACAAGAGCCCTATGGATTGGACTCAAAGTTAGGGATGCTTGAAAATGACTAGCTTTTAGGAGCCTGAAGGAACATTTCTCCATATAGTTACACCTACCCAAGAACAGAGGTCTATAGGAAATAAGCCATGAGAAGAGCCTGGTAAGAAATAAAATTATTATTATTAATTTACTGACACAAAAACATAGTATGTCAATGCAAATGAGATCTATATGCTGGATTTTGTATCACAAAATCACAAGTCGAACACTTCCCAAGCATCTAGTGTCGCAGCAGACGTCAGTTCAGAGAGAGCCAAAACCCACTGAAGTGTAAATAGTTTGTTTTAATATTCACAGAGTCTCTGGAGATAAGTATTTTGCAAAACAAAAGCACTTAATGGTCAGTGAAAATGCTAACAATAGGAAGCCTTAACCGGCATGAAAACAAACAGGGAGAAAAGCCTGCATTCAAAACGCCAAAACTCCTTAGCAAAATCAAAGCAAAACAAACAGAGAAAGGCACGCTAGGGCAGCAGAGAAGATGTCGTCGCTGAATCAATCCAGGTCATCAGCATTGAGTCATCAAAGGGTTGTCCAAGAAAGTATCCAAATGAGTGTAGGGAGAGATGTAATCCAGGAGCCAGGCCAAGGTCAAGGAGAGGGAGACAGACGAAGAAGCGGACACAACCACAGTCCAACTGGGAGCAATCCATCGGAGTTCAAACCCCACCACAGGAAGCAGCAGAATCAGTCTGGAAACAAGGCTTCAAGATGCAAGATGACAGGATACAAGATGCAAGAGTCCTAGGATCTAAGGCAACTCCTTGCTAGCCACAGAGGTTAGTCCCAAATGCCCACCTTTTAAGCTCACTACAAGTCAGATCAATTGATGAGGCTCGACGCCCTATCATCATCCTCAGGTGTTACTCTCCCAGCAGCTGCTGCCTTTTTACTGACCTCCAAGATTTCCACCTGTGGTTAAGACTTAGAACACCCTCCCCCAATTGTCTGGGAACTCTGAGGGCCAATCCTGATCATCAGTGAATCCTACCCAGGTGTTCGAACTTGGGGCTCCTGCACAAGCCCTCTGAATTCTCTTACTTGAGTCCAATCCATTTCAGTAGAAATGTCCTCTGTACTCTGACTCCCATCATTCCCAGAGAATCCCTCAAATGTCTCAGGGTCTGTAGGTGCTGTAATTATTTGCTTGACTCTCTTGAGTTGCAAGTGATCCTCTTCACTTGACTCACTTGACTCATGAGTAAGCCTCTTTCTGCAAACACCAGTACCTGTTACAAACAGCCTCACCCAGTTCCATACTCTCCCACATGCTGAGCCATCAGAGTCTTCTGAATCACTACTATCAGTAGCAGCAGGAGGCCCAATCACAACATCTAGGACTGTGTGATGTATTTTTCGAAGGATGCACGCAGATCCAAGTCAGGTGGCCTTTGCAGTTGACAGATCACGATTTTGTCAATGGTTATTGTTTCCAAATTACCTGAGATCTTTTGACAAGGCACCCAGAGTGTTGATTACCACTGGGACCACCCATACTGGTTTATGCCAGAGACTTTGCAGAAACCGATTATGAGGTCCTGATAACGGCGTAGTTTTTATTTTTTATTTTAATATAATAAGTTTTATTTTAATATATTTTTTAATACATTATTATTATTATTATTTGCAATACAAATATATTCAATACAAAGAGCAAAATTGAAGATTTAAATAAATATATATTTTACAATTCTGCCCTATATGGCCAATAAATACAGGGCCAAGTAAAATCTTAAAGGAACTAGATCCTGAAGCTGAGCAGAGCCAACTATGGTTAATACTTGGATGAAAGACCACCAAAAAAAAAAAAAATACCAGGCTCTGTAGGCTATATTTCAGAGGAAAAGACTGGGAAACCACCACTTTTGAGGATCTGCAAACTCATGGGGTCTCAGTAAGTGGACAGGCAACTGAAGGTAAAAACACAGACATGACCAGCTGACACCAAAAATGGTAATGCCAACGATCCAGTCCTTTGAGGGTCTTACTTATTACATTCTTTGTGTGTTGTTCCAGCCGCATAATAAATGGCTTCAGATGTTCCCTAAAGGACTTTTTTTTCATTGGTCCCCTCTCTCCTTGTGGATAGATGACGCCCATTAGGTCTGGTTGCCTTTGTATTCCATTCAATTCATTCTTGTTCCATTTTATTCCTCAAATAAAGGAATTCCAACACCTTTTTTTTTTGCAGAGGACTCAAGGCAAGGGACAAACTAGAGGGAATCAATCCCAATAAAGCAACAATAGGGAAACGATGATGAGAAGGTTAGAGATACACTGCCTCTCTTTCCTGTCTATTCAGCCTTAGCAAATAGGCTCAAGCCAAAAGCAAACATCAAGGCACTATTTGTGTATGGAACTGATTTGTTTGGAGACAAACGGAAATTGTAAAATGGCTCAGTATATTGGCTTGACTAAAGGAAGATCGCTATGTAAGAAATATACGCTATCGCAATTGATAGTAGCTTGTTCAACTTGGGCCGTCCGAGGGCTTGCAACTAGCATCCCAATTTGGGGGAAAAGCCTTTTTTTACTGGTGCCCCTTTGATTCCCGAAGGCCCCCCCCGGCCCCCCAAAAACTTGCCGGTCAGAAAATTTTGTGCTTGGGGACCCTTAAAGGGGGGTTTTTCCAGCCCACCCCCCAAGGGGAAAAAAACCATCATCTCCATGTCAGCATAGGGGAAAAAAAGTGCTTAAGTCTGTTTTTCCCCCCCCCACCACCTGGAAAGCATCTTCTTCAGATGCCAAGATGGATAAAAGGGGAAAAACCCCCGATTAGCAAAGGCATAGAGGATCAGAAGGTGGGGGGGAACCCCGGGCCCGTTAATTTAAAGGGGGGGAGGAGCACCCCGGGGGGGCCCCCTTTCCTTGGGGGGCCCCACAGGCTGAAGGGACTCGGGGGGCAGGGGGAAAGGGGCCCCCCCCAAGACTGGACAGAGTAATTCCCCCCCCCTGCAGAGAGCAGCCTGGGGGTTGGGGGGGCATTTTTCCCGGGGGAAAGGGCGGACCAGGT
>JARBWK010000182.1:0-52938 GCA_030556195.1 Anolis apletophallus | reverse complement strand
CCTCCTTCCTTCAATTAAGAAAGGAGGGCGGAGAAAAGAGGGGGGGAAAGCGCCACCCGCCGCACGCGCGGCACCGGTTCCCCCGGCTGTTTCCCCTCCTCTCCCCGCCCCCCTTCCTTCATTCAAGAGAGCAGGGCGGGACGAGCAGCAGAAAGAGGTGCCCGGAAACAGGACAGCTTTCCTGCCGCCTCCACCGGGATCGGGCCCTGGCAACGGAGGCGGCACAGCGAAGAGTGAGAGAGGGGGGGGAGGAGTGAAAGAGAGGGGGGGAGTGACAGAGTGAGAGAGAGAGGGGGAATGAGAGAGAGAGGGGTGCAGGGAGTGAGAGAGTGAGGGTGAGTGATAGAGAGAGAGTGAGGAAGAGAGGGGAGTGAGTGAGAGAGGGGGGAGTGATAGAGAGAGGGAGAGAGAAAGAGGGGGAGTGAGAGAGAGGGGGAGGGAGTGATAGAGAGAGGGAGAGAGAGAAAGAGGGGGAGTGAGAGAAAGAGGGGGAGTGAGAGAAAGAGGGGGAGTGAGAGAGGGGGGGGTGAGAGAGAGGGGGGTGAGAGAGGGAGGGAGGGGAGTGATAGGGAGAGATAGAGTGGTAGATAGAGAGATTGGGTGATACACACAGAGTGAATACAGAGAGATAGAGAAACACAGAGAGCGAGTGATAGAGAGAGAGTGTGATGGAGAATAATATACAGAGAGAGAGACAGTGATAGATAAGGATAGGGATAGATAGATAGAGAGACAGACACAGGAAGTTAGAGAGAGAGAGAGAGAGAGAGAGATAGGGATAGAGAGAGAGAGAGAGAGAGACTGAGAGAGACACACAGAGAGAGAAGGATGGCACAGCAACGCGTGCCGGGTTCAGCTAGTTTCAATATATAAACAAACACCTTTCCATCGGGTAGTCAAGACTTCATATTGGTGGCCGTTTAAATAGTAACGTGCCCTGTCAAGTTGGAAATAGATAACATCCTTACCGGAGATCTGTACATTTGGTCTTCAAACCAAAAACAAGTAATTAAGAATTGGGTATCGTTACAATACAGTAGTGGACAGAGAAATGATCGGAGGGAGGTCGTAACAACCAGCATTGAAGCAATGCTCTTCCACCATCAACTCCGCTGGACTGAATGCCATGTTGTCCGAATGCCCGGTCATCATCTCCCAAAGCAGTTACTATACCCCCAACTCAAGAATAGGAAACGTAATGTTGGAGGACAGGAAAATAGATTTAAAGATGGGCTCAAAGCTAACCTCAAAAACAGTGGCATTGACACCGAGAACTGGGACGCCCTGGCCCTTGAGCGCTCTAACTGGAGGTCAGCTGTGCCCAGCAGTGCTGTAGAATTTGAAAAGGCACTAATGGAGGGCGAAAGGGAGAAACGTGCCAAGAGGAAGGCGCGTCAAGCCAACCCCGACCGGGACTGCCTTCCACCTGGAAACCGATGTCCTCACTGTGGGAGAACATGCAGATCAAGAATAGGGCCCCACAGCCACCTACGGACCCACTGCCAAGACACTACATATGGAAGACCATCATCCTCGAGCTCCGAGGAATAGCCTAAATAAGAAAGTAAGTACTAAGTAATAATAATATGCTCAAAGTTTCCTTTTCATACAATTTTTATTGGTTTTTTCCCCTCTCCCACCCTCCCCTCCTTGTACATACAGTTTATACATCAAACTAAAGAGGTTACATTTGAAATATCAGTCTCAGTCTTAATTTTTCTACTCCACCTCTTAAGATGTTTTCTAAATAATTCCTAACCGGTTCCCACATCCTCTGTGTTATTATTATCTTTTCAATTTTATCTATATTATTGCATTTACAATTTGTTATTTCCACATTTAACATATTAACTATATAGTTATACCAGTTCGTCAATGTCCGTTTTGTTTTATCCTTCCAACCTCTCACTAAAACTATTTGTGCACACGCTATTAATTTGTCAATCAAGTTTTCTTTTTGCATATTCTTCACTCCTATTATCCGTGCATGTAATACATTTCTGTTAACTATTACTATTTGTAAATCTAATATTCTATTGATTTCTCCTTCAATCATTTTCCAGTATTCTTGCCCTCTATCCCATTCCCATATCATGTGATTGAACGTCCCTCTTTGTACACAGCCATGCCAACACCTCTCTCTCATCCCTGGTGCAAAGCGTGAAGGTTGTGCAGGAGTTCTGTACCACTTTTGTAACATTTTCCTTCTGGCTTCCCTTAATGCATTATACTTTTCTTTGGCTATATTACTTATTTCCCTCTGGAAATTTCCCTCTCAATTTCCATGTCCAATCTCCATGTATGGAGAATTCCCTCTATTATTTCTTCTTTTACTGTTATGATTTGTTCGTACAGATCTCCTGCCACTTTCTTCTCCCCTCTCAAACATATCCTCATCACCTTCTCAAATGGACTATCCTGTTCTCTTATTTTTTCCCTTCGTCTAAAAATTTCCTGTCTTTTGGCCCAGCTTTGAATCCAATTCCCTGACCCAATCCAGTTCTGTATTTCTTTTTGTCCTACAGGGTTTCCATCCTCTGTGTACAGACCCTCCACTCACCTTTTCCCTCTACTCTCAATTAATCTCAGTGTTCTACCTATACTTTCATCATTGTTATAATTCATTTGCCATATAGTTGCCACCTTACTTTCGTTGCCTGGGTTTAACTTCTTTCTTTTTTCCTCACATTTTAATGTTCCTTTAAAGGGTTCCTTGAATTCTGTTTCCTCTCTCCCCTTCCATTCCCTAAATATTATTTCTTTTCCTTTAATATTATTTATTATCTTTTCCATATTTACCCATTTTCCCCGTATACTGTATTTCCAACAATCTTTGTATTTGAAATGCATCATGATAAACTCCTAAACTTGGGATCCCTCGGCCTCCCTCTTCCTCTTTTGCATTTAACCCTTATGTGTCCCTTATTCCCGGTCTTTTCCCTCCAACTGACCATGTTTTTATTCTTCTGTCCCATGTCTTTAATGTCTTCCTCTCTACTGCACTTGGTAATGTTTGGAATAGATATAATACTTTTGGTATTGTGAACCTTTTCAATACCCTTCTTCTGTCCACTCTTGTTAACGTTTTCCCTTCCCAGTTCTTACGTTGTTTCTCTATTATTTCCCATTTTTGTTTATAATTCCCCTTAACTATACTCTTTAGATTTTTTTATATCCACACTCCTAAATATTTTATCTTCTTTAATCCTAATTTTAATTCTGAAATTTTTCTAATCTCCAATTGTTCTTGGGGGTGTTAAGACATAATATCTCTGACTTTTCAATGTTAACAAATAGGTCCAGTAAAATAACACCTATCATATGCGATATGCACTGGCTCCCAGTGGAGTGCCGGATCACTTTCAAGGTGCTGGTATTGACCTTCAAGGCCTTGAACGGTCTGGGGCCAGTGTACCTTAAGGACCGCCTCATCCCATACTGTCCCACTAGGCCACTGTGGCCAGAGACCAAACTCCTTTTAGAGGTTTCCTCCTTCAAGAGATTCCATCTTACGTCCACAAGGAGGAGGACCTTAGCCCCTAGCCTCTGGAATGCATTGCCTCCGGATGTCAGGGTCATCTCCGACCTTATGACATTCCGGAAGGCGTGTAAAATGCTTCTCTTCCAACACGCTTTTGGGGAATAAGATGGCAGATAGCCCCCCAGCAGTCCCGCCATTTTGTGCATAACTGTGTTGGGTCGCTTAATCAGTGATACTCATTTTATTGTGTTTCTGTGATTTTATTGTGTTTTTATCGTGTTTTTAGGGCATTTTAGTATTTGTTATCTGTATGTGCATTTTGTAAGTCGCCCCGAGCCACACCAGGAGTGGTGACTCACAAGTTTGAAATAATAAAATAAAATAAATAATCCTGATATATTTCTAAATTCTTCCAATTTTTTATCATATCTTTTATCATGGTTAATGGTTGATTGGTAATAATCATTGCATTATCAGCAAAGAGATTCAGCTTTATTTCTTCCTTTTTTCCTCCCTCCTTTTCTATTCTATACCCTGTCCACTTGGTGCTATTCCTGATACTTTCGGCCAGTATCTCTATCGCTGTTACAAATTAAGTGGGTGATAATGGACACCCTTGCTTTGTGCCATTTAGAATAGGTATCTCTCCTGTCCTTCTGTTGTTCACTCTTACTCTTGCCTTACAATTACTATACATTTGCTGCAATATTTTACGAAAATTTCCCCCCATATTCAACTGTTGACATACATTTATCAGAAAATTATGGTTGACCTTGTCAAAGGCTTTATAGACATCCAATTTGAGAATTCCAATTTTTTCCTTATTCAAATTTGCATGGTTCATTGCAATTACCACATTTTTTATTGGATCCCTGATTTTTCTTCCCTTTACAAATCCATATTGATCTTCTTTAATTATTTTTGGCATTATTGTTTCCAATCTTTTTGCTAAAATTTTTGTGAATATTTTGTAATCCTGGTTACATAGACTGATAGGTCTATATGACCCTGGTTGTGTTAAATCTCTTCCCTTTTTTTGGTATGGTGATAATTTCTGAAACTTTCCATGTTTCATTGAACAACTCTGTTAGATGTGGTACCAATTCTTCAGTATATGCTTTATAATATTCTGCTGGGAATCCATCTGGCCCTGGTGACTTAGCCCCCTTTAACCCTTTAATTACCTTTAATATTTCCTCTTGTGTTAATGGTTGATTTAACAACTCTCTGTCTTCCTCTGCAATTTTTCCTCTGATATTTAAGTTCCCTTGTGCTATCCCCTTCTCCTTATATAAATCCTTGTAATATTTTGTCATTATCTCCCTGATCTTACTTTGCTCCTCTTGTTCTTTCCCTTTTTCATCTTTTAATCACTTTATCCAGGTTTTTCCTTTTCCTTTTTCAAATAATAAGCCATCCTCTTCATTGATTTTATGTTCCAACTTTGGGAATAACTCTTAACATATATGTACTTATTCATTATATTCCTTTCCTCAAGAGCTTCTAATTGTTTTCTCTTCTTTAATTCTCTCCAGTTCATTTTATCCCTAGTTCTTTCATGTTTATCCTGCACAGTTTCTATTTCTTTTATTCTCTTATCCTGTT
Organism: Anolis apletophallus; assembly: GCA_030556195.1. Classification (NCBI taxonomy): domain Eukaryota; kingdom Metazoa; phylum Chordata; class Lepidosauria; order Squamata; family Anolidae; genus Anolis; species Anolis apletophallus. Next base: position 47,852 of record JARBWK010000182.1, on the reverse strand, counting down.
CGTATCTCCATCTCCTTCTGGGATTTGCCTCTAAACTTATAAAGTGACCCCTTATCACAGCCTTGCTTGCATCCCAAATTATATCTTTAGTTACTTGTCTATTGTCATTAATCTCAAAATACTTTATTATTTCTTTCCTAATTGTTTCATATTCTTGCACTTTACTATTTAAAATTGTATTATATCTCCAGATTCTTTCTTTTCTCTCTATTTCTAATTTTACTTTTACTCTTATTTATTTATTATTTATTTATTCATATTTGTTTTCTGCCCCTCCCAATGGCTAGGGGTGGCTTACAACATGATCATAAGAAACAACCAACACAGCTGAAAAGTTAAAACCAGTAATTAAAACAACAGATTAAAATATCACAATAAGCAACGCATTAAAAGAACACTGCAAAAGATAGTGCAGAATGGTGATACGCAGAGGAAGACTGCAGTTCATCAGACTCCGAAAAGATGCTGGAACAGCAGAGTCTTGCAGGCTTTCCGGAACAAGAGGAGGCATTGAATAGCGCGGACGTCGGCGGGCAACACGTTCCAAAGTACTGGAGCAACGATTGAAAAAGCCCGGCGACAGGTTGCAGTCAGACGGTATATCTTAGGACTAGTAACGACCAGGAGGTTTTGCTCTTCAGAGCGTAGAGATCAAGTGGGACAATATGGGATGAGGCAGTCCCACAGGTACACTGGTCACAGACCATGGAAGGCCTTAAAAGTCAAGACTAACACTTTGAAGGTAATCCGGCATTCTACAGGTAGCCAGTGCAGTTCACGCAGAATCGGCGTGATGTGACAGCTTACCGAGACCCCAGCAAGGAGACGAGCTGCAGCGTTGTGCACCAGCTTAAGTTTCCGGATCACCGACAAAGGAAGGCCAATGTAAAGTGCACTACCGTAGTCTAGCCTCGAGATGATCGTAGCTTGGACCACTGTGCCGGGATCATGCTGGGACAAGTACGGGGCCAGTTTCCTCGCCTGGCGAAGATGGAAAAACGCCACTCTGCTGACGGTGGAGACGTGAGTCTCCATCAATAGCAGAGGGTCCAAAGTCACCCCAAGGCTCTTAACGGATGACGACGGACATAATGTCACGCTGTCCAGGGTCGGAAGCCGAACATCCCCACAGCCCGGACGACCAAGCCACATGATCTCTGTCTTTGCCGGATTCACCTTCAGCCTACTGGCTCGCAACCATCCAGTAACGGCCTCATGGCAACGATGGAAATTATCGGGTATAGATTCAGGACGGCCATCCATCCTCAGAATGAGCTGAGTGTCATCAGCGTACTGATGACACCCAAGCCCAAAGCTACGTACCAGTTGGCCAAGTGGTCGCATATAGATGTTAAATAACAGAGGGGAGAGAATTGTCCCCAGAGGGACCCCACAAAGAAGCGGGGAACCCCCGGAGACAACTTCACCCCTCCTCACTCACTGCAGCCGGTTCTGGAGGAAGGAGGACACCCATTTAGGAGCTGTCCCCCTTACCCCGGCCTGGCAAGGCGGTGGGTCAATAGATCATAATCGACTGCATCAAACGCTGCTGTGAGGTCCAAAACAACAAAAGCAGCGCTGATCCGCCTTGATCCAACTGGCAACGCAGCTCATCCAAGATGGAGACCAGGACCATCTCCATCCCATGCCCAGAACAGAAGCCGGACTGGAAGGGGTCTAGCCAAGTTGCGTCATCTAGGAAAGACTGCAACTGCTCCATTGCTGCCCTCTCAATCACCTTGCCCAGGAATGATAAGTTCAAAACTGGGTGGTAATTGGAAGGGACCGTTGGATCTAATCCTGGCTTCTTCAGCAATGGAGAGACCACCACCTCTTTTAAACCCTCTGGAAACACTCCTTGCTCAAGGGAGGTATTGATTATGTTCAACAGAGGGTCATGCAACCCCTCCAGGCTAGCTTTCACCAGCCAGGAGGGGCACGGATTGAGGGAGCAGGTGGTCGGTCTAGTTGCAGCAACAATCCTATCGACAGCTTCTGCGTCCAGTGCTGTGAACTGGTTGAAGGTGGGCCCAGCAAGAGGCCACGGAGTCTCAATTTCGCTAACTGTATCCATCGTGGCTGGAAGGTCCCGGCGGAGGGTCGAAATCTTGTCTGCAAAAAAGCTCTGGAAAGCCATGGCAGAAAGGGCCTGATCATCATTGTTTGGGATGGTAGGGACCATCGATAAAAAAGTAAAGCCAAAAAATGTCTTGATAAATCAATATTTCTTTATATCATCATCAAATATATTTCATATATATTCACATCCTGAATAGATTACTGCAACGCACTCTACGTGGGCTGCCTTTGAAGACAGTTCGGAAATTACAATTAGTCCAGCGGGCGGCAGCCAGATTACTAACGGGAGCTACATACAGGGAGCATACCACCCCCCTGTTGTGCCAGTTCCACTGGCTGCCTGTCTAATTCCGAGCTCAATTCAAAGTGCTGGTTTTGACCTTTAAAGCTCTATACGGTTCTGGCCCAGCTTACTTGTCCAAACGCATCAGCCGCTACGTCCCACCCGTAACCGAAGATCATCCGGGGAGGCCCTGCTCTCGCTCCCGCCGACTTCTCAAATGCGGTTGGTGGGGACGAGGGACAGGGCCTTCTCAGTGGTGGCTCCCCGCCTGTGGAATGCGCTCCCTATGGAGGTACGGTCCACCACATCCCTCCTGGCATTCAGGAAAAAGGTAAAATCCTGGCTTTGGGACCAGGCGTTTGCACACCAGCACTAGGCAGCATGTTAGATGGGGATTTTAATGGAAATGGATGAAGAGGGTCAATGTTTTTATGGATTGAATATTGTTTTAACTTGGAATGACTGTGTATGTTGCTGATGGAACTGTATTTTAATGTGTTTTAATGTATCTTAATTGTTGTGGGGTTTTGGGGTTTTATACTGTATGATGTGGCATCGAATTGTGCCGTACTGTAAGCTGCTCTGAGTCCCGCCTCGGGGGTTGAGAAGAGCGGGGTAAAATCCTGAAATAAATAAATAAATAAATAAATAGTCTTGGCGAATCTAGCGGTAAATCACCCCCTTGTTGAGAAGTTCATAGTCGTGTTGAGTCAAACGTAGGTCCGAAAGATTCACTACTAGGTTGTTTTGTTTTTTCTTTTGGCCTTGGGAAAAGAAGAAGGTCTGCTCTCCGGTCTATTATTCCTCAAGTTGTATTTGGAGCTGGTCGAGGAGGATGCTGATGAATCTGAGAATTCTCCTTGTTCGTCTGAGCTTCTGCCCGATGCATATTGGTTATCTGGAAACCGTACCTTGCGTCCATATTGTGGTGGAGGATTGAAATGTCCATTTGTACACTCTATTGGTGGCAAAATCTTGTTCATCCCTTTTGACTTTATTCAGTTTATAGGTCTTTAAGTCGGTGTAGAATTGGTCGCATTTCTTTTTCATTCCATCCAAGTCCGGGGGAGTTAAAGGTGGGTCTATAATTGATTTAAGGTCCTCAATCTCTTTCTCCAGACTTTCCATCTCCGTGGTTTCAGTTTGAATACTAAGTAACATCAGATCCTTGGAGCATCGTCCGACGATATTTTTCCATGTTTTAAGGAACTGTTCGTTGGTTTGATATATACCCGGAGGGATCTGGATCCTAAGGCCTCTTGGGATAAGTTTTTTTCGAACGTAGTCTGATAGTGTTACCATGTTGAGTTGCACTGTTATGCGTCAAAGTTCCTTGTTATTAAGTTCCGTAATCTTGTTCCCTCGGTCTCTGTCAATGGGTGATGCATTGGGATCAATTGCATCTTCCAATGACCATTTGTTGGTAAGTAGATCTTCTTGTTCCTGTGTAAAAGTATCCAAATTGGGATCGGTCATGCCTGCTACAAACGCCATTGCGGGCGTGAAATCGTTCCAGAAAAAGCGTATCCTGCCTGACTGGCACAATTATAAAAAAGTAAAGCCAAAAAGTGTCTTGATAAATCAATATTTCTTTATATCATCATCAAATATATTTCATAAAGTGTGTCCATAAAAGGTAAATGTTCCACAAAATAATAGTTTCAAAGCGGTCTAAGCCTGCCAAAGTAAATCTCTTTGTGGGTATACTCCTGAAGCGGTAGAAATTCAATTGTAAATAATCCTTCTGTTATCTTTCTTAGTGCTTCGTTCCAGTCGATGCGTTTCACCGTAGCTTCTTCGGGACTGGGAGTATGTACATCAATATGGATCACTGTATGGAATAAAAATTTATTGCTTTTGACCAAAGGCCGTTGCAAGTCCAAAATAAAAAAAGAGCGCACACACAAAACAATACATATGGAATTTGCATAGTAGACAATAAAAGGTTACCAGTTACTTATACACCATGTGTCACATTTAAACCTTCTTAAACTAGATTATCTCCTTTACATAGGACAGCTATGTGCCTCCTCCTAATCTTCTTAGCTGCTAGGGCAAACAGGGCTACGCGCCGGGTCGTATATTTATCTGTATCCATAAGGAGGTAGAGTAGTATCTCCTGAGGATTCAGAAAGATTTTATTGTCCAGTAAAGGTAAGATAAAGCGCTCCCTAGGATCTTTGTGTAGGGCAGCACATTAAGTAATGTACCAGGTCCCTCTGGGTAGGGGCAACCAGCAATACATCTTCGTTCAATTTTGGGGACTTTTTAAGCCTCCCGTCCTTTCAGCTGAATCAAACATATTTAGTCTGAGCTCTGTGAAGGCTCGTCGGAGCTGGACAAAGGTCAGGCTGTCAAGGTAGTCTGGGTAGCCAGTGGGTTTTCTAAGGCTGTAGTATAGGGAGGCACACGGGGAGTCACAGGCAGCCTGGAGGTCTGTAAGTGTAGTGACTTCTAATATTGTCTTGTTTATTTTTGTCTTCCTTGTGGGGTGGTCTAGCTTTGCCAGCTCACTAACCGAGAGACCATATTTAATGGCCAGTTGTGCTGCCTTGTGGACCCAATTGTTAACAGGTAGACCATTGTTAAGTTCCAAGAGACATTTTTTTGGTAATCTAGCAGTTGGCATTTCTTGGATTTTAAGCCAATAGCACAAGATCCTTTTATCTATTTGGCTTTCTAGGGTTGGGACAGAGGTTTCAAGGCGGATCATGGCAGTTGGAGTGTCTTTAGGGAGGCCTAATAGTGCCCTTAGGAAGTAATTGATATACTGGTATAATCAGGTGCAAATGATTAACGCTTGTATCTTTAAGTATCCGTATAGTTACCCCTAATCCCTGTCAGTTGTACCGACCCGCAGGCCTATGCCGCGTTTATATTTTCATTCCATGCTCTAAGATCAGTACTTTCTTCAAACAACTATTTGTTTATTGACTTTGAAATGTATATAATATTATGACCCCCTGTGGTGGTTCCTACATATGAGTATCTTACCTTTATAAAACAACTACACGAGAGGAATATAGATTGCTTATAAACAAGATACTATACTACAGTTGAAATGTAATGCTGCCTGTTGCCTTGACTGTAATTCACTGCTCTTAATTGAACCAGTTTGCCTTAATATACTTTGTTAATAAGAATAATGACTTTGTAACCATTATACTCATGATATGCATTTGATCATACAGTGATCCATATTGATGTACATACTCCCAGTCCCGAAGAAGCTACGGCGAAACGCGTCGACTGGAATGAAGCGCTAGGAAAGATAACAGAAGGGTTATTTACAATTGAATTTCTACCGCTTCAGGAGTATACCCACAAAGAGATTTACTTTGGCAGGCTTAGACCGCTTTGAAACTATTATTTTGTGGAACATTTACCTTTTATGGACACACTTTATGAAATATATTTGATGATGATATAAAGAAATATTGATTTATCAAGACACTTTTTGGCTTTACTTTTTTATCATTGTGCCAGTCAGGCAGGATACGCTTTTTCTGGCATGGTAGGGACCATCGTCAAAGACCTAATTATCTTAAACAATTGTGCCGGGTGTGAGCTCGCATACGCTATCAAGGTTGCATAGTATACATTTTTTGCTTCCTTTATAGCATGCTCATAAGCTTCCATAAAAAGCTTTTAAGCTGATTTCGAACCTCCGCACGCTCTCTAGCCGTCTCTTCTCCCGCTTCATCGATTGGAGCTCCTCGGTGAAACCAAGGCGATTGATTTCTGCGGGGTTGGAGAGAGCGTCTAGGGGCAATCTCATCGAGAGCATTGGACAGATTGTTGTTCCAGGCATCCACTTGCTCATCGATAGAGGCGCTGACAGACTCCAGATCCCTCAGAGCATTCAGGAACCTAGAGGGTTCCATAAGTCTCTTTGGGCGAACCCAAATTTGTTTGGCGCCCTTGCAGGGCGGGGGAGCCAGTTCTATCTGGATTCTCACCATGGAATCTCTATGACAGAGGCTAGGCTCACTTTGACGCCAGCGTAGAAGACTAGGTCCAGGGTATGACCCGTCTGGTGTGTGGGTCCCGAATCACAAAGGGAGAATCCTAGTGTTGCCATGGTCGACACTAGGTTCACTGCTGCAGATGAAAAAGAGGCTGTATCGGCGTGGACGTTAAAGTCCCCCAGGACAATAAACCTAGGAAACCTCAACGCCCACTCCGACACAGGGATAGGCTTTCGGCAGGTGCGCTAGGCGCTCGGTACACCAGGAGAAAGGCTATACTCTCCTGGGAATCCCACACAAGATCTTAATGGTGCATGATCCGACAAGTGTATTGGAAGTGTTTTTGCCTCTAGAATTATTTATTTATTTATTTATTCGATTTTATATTCCGCTCCTCCCTGCAGGCTCGGGGCGGATTACAACAGCAAATTCAATAAAAAACAACAAAATACACAATATTAAAAAACCATAGGTTACAGATTATAAAACTCAACACATGGTCATAAAATGTTTCCGGGATTAGCCAAAAGCGAGTACGAAGAGGGCAGTCTTGCACGCTCTCCTGAAGGGAACAACCTCTCGGATCGCGCGAGTATCGGGTGGAAGGGAGTTCCACAAGGTAGGAGCCGCAACAGAAAAGGCACGCTGCCTAGTTGTGGATAAGTGGCAGGAGCGGATTGATGGAATTTCTAGTAGATTCTGCTCCTCTGAGCGCAGTGATCTCGGGGGAACATATGGGGTAAGGCGGTCCCTCAGGTACACAGGCCCTAGACCGTGTAGGGCCTTAAAGGTTAAAAACAACACATTGAAGGCAATTCGGTACTCGATAGGAAGCCAGTGCAGTTGCCGTAGAATGGGAGTAATGTGCTCCCTCGCCGGTGCTCCCACCAGCAAGCGAGCAGCGGCATTCTGCAGTAGCTTGAGTCTCCGGATTGTCGACAAAGGAAGGCCCACGTAGAGGGCGTTACAGTAGTCCAGCCTCGAGATGACCGTCGCTTGGATCACCGTGGCCAGGTCTTCCCTGGACAGGTAGGGTGCCAGTCGCCTAGCCTGTCGGAGATGGAAGAATGATACTTTGCTGACCACGGAGACCTGAGTCTCCATGGACAGCAAAGGGTCCAGGTGAACACCTAGACTCTTAACGAGGGATGATGGGCTAAGTTGCTTGCCATCCAGGGTAGGCAACCGGCACTCATCCAGCCCAGGGTGACCAGGCCACAAGATCTCCGTCTTCGATGGATTCACCTTCAGCCGGCAGGTACACAGCCATCCAGTCATGGCTTCAAGGCATTGATGGAAACAATCAGGTACGGTGTCCGGCCTGCCGTTCATTCTCAGCAGAAGCTGGGTGTCATCAGCGTACTGATAACACTCCAGACCAAAGTCATGGGCCAGCTGGGCCAGGGGGCGCATGTAAACGTTGAATAATAAGGGAGAGAGGATGGCCCCCTGGAGGACCCCACAGTTAAGTGGGAGTCTCCCAGACACCTCCCCGCCCCCCTCCACACGTTGTCCTCGGTCCCGGAGGAAGGAGGCCACCCATTTAAGGGCAGTCCCCCTGACTCCGGACACGGCTAAATGGTGGGTCAACAATGCGTGATCTACGGTGTCAAACGCTGCTGTTAGATCTAACAAAACAAGCAGGGCTGATCCGCCCTGGTCCAGCTGGTGGCAAAGTTGGTCTGTAATGGCGACAAGCAAGGTCTCCGTCCCATGCCCAATGCGGAAGCTGGACTGGAAGAGATCAAGTCCAGCTGTGTCGTCTAAGAACCGCTGGAGCTGATCCGCTGCTGCCCTCTCAATTACCTTGCCTAAAAAAGGCAGATTTGATACAGGTCGATAATTGGAGAGAGCCGAAGGGTCTAAATTCGGCTTCTTCAGCAGCGGTCTTACCATTGCCTCTTTCAAACCCCCTGGGAACACTCCTTGCTCAAGGGAGCTGTTGATAATCTTTCCCAGGGGGTCTCGTAACCCCTCCCGGCAGGATCTAACAAGCCAGGAGGGGCACGGATCGAGGGAGCAGGTAGTTGGTCTAGCTGCAGCGAGAAGCTTATCGACAGCTGCTGCATCCAGCAGTTGGAAACGGGTGAAGGTGGGCCCGCCGAGTGGTGGCGGGGTCTCGAGTTCACATACTGTATCAAGAGTGGCCGGGATGTCCCGGCGGAGGGTCAAGATCTTGTCGGCGAAATAGTTCTGCAAAACCTCATTCGAAGGAGCCAATTAATGACTGGTTTGTATTTTTCCCAAGAATATAATCTATTTTGCTATATGTATCATGTCTTCCTGAATAATATGTCCCCCTATTGTTCTCTGGTTCCCCTTCTAATAGATCCTGCATGTTATATTCCTTTATATTTAACTTCCTGTTATTGTTTTGCCTTGTTGTTACTAATTCCAAGTTGTAATCTCCCGCACAATACACTTCCCCTTGTGTAAACGTATCCACCTTTCGAAATACTTGTTTTATATAGCGGTGGTAACTCAGTTGCTGAAGAAGCCAGGGTTAGATCCCGCGGCCCCCTCCAATTACCACCCAGTGTCCAATTTGCCATATCTGGGCAAGGTAATTGAGAGGGTAGCAATAGAGCAGCTGCAGGCATTCCTGGATGACACATCCTGGCTAGACCCCTTCCAGTCCGGCTTCCGTTCTGGGGATAGGACAGAGACCGTCCTGGTCTCCATCACAGACCTACTCCGTTGCCACTTGGACCGAGGCATATCGGCGCTGCTCGTGTTATTGGACCTCACGGCAGCATTTGATACTGTCGACTACCAACTTTTGACACACCGCCTGGCGGTGGTGGGGGTGAGGGGGACAGCCCTCAATTGGCTGTCCTCCTTTCTCCAAGACCGCCTGCAGCGTGTGAAGTGGGGAGGGGTGGTCTCCGAGGGATGCCCCTTACACTGAGGAGTCCCTCAGGGGGCCATCCTCTCCCCGCTGTTATTTAACATCTACATGCAACCACTCGCCCAACTTGTGTGGAGTTTTGGGCTGGAATGTCACCAGTACGCTGATGACACCCAGCTCGTTCTTAGGATGGACGCTGGGGCGGAATCTGTACCCGATAATTTCCATCTCTGCCTAGAAGCCGTAACTGGATGGCTGCGAGCCAGTAAGTTGAAGGTGAACCCGGCAAAGATGGAGATCTTGTGGCTCAGCCGCCGGGGGGGGCAGATCCAGCTTTAATTAAGAGCCTATGGAGGCACAAATCGCTTGTGCCTGCAAGACAGCCTTCTATCATCTGCTGCAAGCAAAACGCCTGGCTCCCTATCTCTCCCGTTGCGACCTGGCCACGGTGATCCAAGCCACGATCATTTCGAGGCTCAACTACTGTAACGTGCTGTACATTGGCCTACCTTTGTCGGCGATCCGGAAACTTAAACTGGTGCAGTACGTGGCAGCCCGCCTGCTGCTGGGAGCTACCAGAACATCCCACATAACACCTCTCCTGTGCGAACTGCACTGGTTGCCGATTGAATTCTGGGTCTCCTTCAAAGTGTTAGTTTTGACTTTCAAGGCCTTACATGGTTTGGGGCCAGTGTACTTGAAGGAGCGGCTTACCCCATACGTGCCCAGAAGATCACTGCGTTCAGAGGGTCTTAACATGCTTGAGGTCCCATGTTTGAAGCTCTATAGGCTTTCCAGCACACGGCAGAGAGCGTTCTCGGTGGCTGCTCCGGTCCTGTGGAACTCGCTGCCGGCCGAGACGCGGGCCCTGTGGGACCTGATGGCCTTTCGTAGGTCTTGCAAGACTTGGCTGTTCAGGCAAGCATTTGGTGACTGACCGGTGCTTGAATTAATAATCCCCCGCCTGGCCGTGTTACTACTGTCCTCTGTCACGATTCAGCTTTGTTCTGATTCGTGTGATTTTATGTGAATGTAATTGGTTAGGATTGTTTAATTGTGTTTTTATGATGTGTTTTCAAATTTTATGTGTTTTTATATGTTTGGAAACCGCCCTGAACCTTGGGAAGGGCGGTTTAGTAAATCGAAACAATAAATAAATAAATAAATAAATACATCTTTTTTGATTTTTGTTTGGGGCATATATACAGACCATGGTCATGCTAATTTTTCCTATATTTCCTTTTATCATTACCCACCTCCCCACTGAATCCCTTTTTATTTTTTCCACCTGAAAATATATTGTGCTTTTAATTAAAATAGCTACACCACGTGCTCTATTTGAACCTCTAGATTCATACATCTGACTCCAGATCCTGTCATTCAATAGTGGGGTACTGTCCCCTCGTCTTTTGTGACATTCTTGTAAGAAGAGGACGTCCACCTTATTATCTTTCACCATTTTCATCAATTTTCCCCTTTGTTGTGGAGATGATAAACCATTATAGTTATGCAACATAATTACGATTTCCCCCATAACAAGATATTGTTTGCATTTACCCTGTAGTTTCTTTCCCCTATTTGCTTATGTTCCCCTCCCCCAGTCCCCTCAGAGTCCAGTCTTCTCCTTCCTCCTCTCAGAGGAAGACCTGAAAGAGAATTCCATCTGTTCCCTTCCATTCCCAGACTCCCCAGACGGTTGTGTTACCCTTCCCCTGCTCCCCCTCCTGCAAGTTCTTATACCCCATTTGTCACAGTTCCATTATTTTGGGGCTGCTCCTTTCTTATATCCCCATATTGGATCTTGTTTCCATTCTTCTTGACTCTTCTCTAAGTTTCTGCTTTTTCACTGCTCGAATCCATTTCTCCATATCTTTCAATCCCTGCAAATCCATCGCCTTCAGATCTCTTAAAGCTCTTTTCACTTGTCCCTGTTTCCCTTCCTTGTCCTTCTCATCTCCAACTGAGAATAGTGTTTGAGGTGAACATAACTCTAGAAACACAAAGGTGCAAACTAGGGTTCCCATATGTCCCTTATTCTAAGGGACGTCCCTTATTTTGGCCCTAAAATTTGTGTCCCTTATTTCCAGGCCCTGTCCCTTATTTTTGACTAGCAGGACAGGACTGGGCGGGGTTGACCAGAGGAAGGTGCGCATTGCGGTTTCCACGGCAATGCCTGCCCGGGGATTCCAACTCGCAGGGCAGCCTGCGTCCCCGTTGGAAGGAAGAGGCGATACAGGACTTTTTCAAGGTACAGTAGACTAATTAACCGTTACCCAAGGGGAATGTTGGATCATGTTGGATAAAGATAGTTTCTGGTTGCTTGAGAGTTACTCTTAAAATAGGCCTAGCTGCTCATCCCAATACTATACAATGCTGTGCATCCCATCCCCTATACTATACCATTAACTATTGTCATAATAATCATGAAGATGTACTGTCTTATAAAATTTATTTTATTTTAATGTTTAGACAGTGCGCTTTAAAGTCAGCAAAGTAAAGAACTAAATACAGATGGAGAAAATAAGGTAGTTCTAATAATGTTTTTCTGAATGACAAAGCATGCAGAAACATACCATGTACTGTTAAGAGGGTAAAGTCAATTTCTTTTGTGAGTTTCAATCGTTATCTTATTCTGTTAATAAAACTATTTCCACCTAATGTTTGCGTTTCAAGTTTTTAATGAAGTGTCCCTTATTTTTGTGAAAAATCCCATAAATGTCCCTTATTTCTTATATCAAAAATGGCAACCCTAGTGCAAACACTAGTAGTATATGTCACATTTAGTAATTAGAAAAGGTGAGTAGTCGGGTTCACCTCTTCTGCCAACATCCTTTCGTTTGGATTACAAATATCCCAGCACTACCTTGGATATTAGCTGGGTTCCATCAGGAAGATTATCCCTGCAACTTTGTTTTGGAACGATAAACTGGCGGTAGGACTGGGAATTGATGTGTCCCACGGGGATATACTCTTATATTGAAATGCAAATTGATATTGTTCTTTACTTTGGTACTCACCTTTTCTAATTACTAAATGTGACATATACTACTAGTGTTTGCACCTTTGTGTTTCTATTGTTCTATAGAATAACCAGGCTTGTTTATCCTGCGTGAACATAACTCTGTCAGTCCACCTCCTTCTGCATTTGTCACCTCCAACTCTGTTATCTTTCCAGCTGTCTTGTGAATGTCCTTGACATTTTTATTCCTTTCCATATGAACTTTCTTGAACTTTTATGGACTTATGCCTACATTTAAAGGACTTTCAGGAACCTTTTGGGAACTTTTCTTTCTTCCAAATGCCATGGATTTTTTTCTCATGCTTTATGCATTCCTATGGACTCTGGGGGGTGGGATGGGCTCGTATAAAGCATGGTCCCTATTTCCCTATTACTTAAATGTTTCCCTATTACTTAAATGTATTCCCTGTATGCTTTCCCCTTGTGTATGTTCCCCCATATGAAATATGAAATGTCACCTCTTCGTGACCCCAGCACACACAGGCTCCAGAGAAACTCACACTCTTGGGCCAGTAAATTCCTAATCAATGGACTTAATCAAAGGCATTTGCATGAAACAATAGCAGCGAACTCATTCCCTTTGGACATCGGAGTTGGCCCCTCTAAAGGAAACGGGTCCCTGCTGGCACGCTTATCAGGTTTCGGAGCAGGCCATCTGATAAGAATGTGCCCTATGGTGATTTCGCCACTCATCATAAGGGAGATGCCAGGCCCCCGGAAAAGCCTAATATCTCAGTTGTCTCATTCTTTTGTTCTCAACCCCCCTGGCCGATACCCAAGATCAGATATCATCAATGAACTCATATCCAGGAAAGCGGATTATTGGGGTTTGGCATCCTCGCCAGACCAAGGTGTTTATGCCTTCGCTCAGGACAATACCAGGCCAGCTTGAAGGCCCCTCCGGGGAATCGCTGGCCCCTTGGACAAATATTTGAGCCATTCAATCCTTTCATTTATCCTTCCTGGTTCATTGTCTCCCACTTGTACTGCCTCCTCCGCTCTCATTGGGTGAGCGGTGCTGGCTTCCTGATTGGCTGAGGCAGGGCCAAGCCAACAGCGCATCCCAGCCAGCTGATGACTCCAACCAATCAGATGGAAGCCGGCAGAGGGCCGGGGGGGGGGATTTGAACCTTGACTGCTCTGTTTCTCTATAAGAATGTACTGTATTGCCTTGTGCTTTATGTCGGTTTTTTTGGCAAACGATTGCGGCTAGGCATCCGCTCCAGCTGGAACGAAGTAAACAACTCGGTGGCATTTCTTCAACTTGGTGAGATCTTTATTGGGGAAACTCAAGGAAATTGAGATTGGCTGCTACCTATCTCTCCAGGGCTATATCGGATCCTCTTTGGTGGGTCTGGCTGGTCTGCCTTCATGGCAAGACCCCCAAATTCTACTCGATAACTGAACCACTCCGAGTTTGAGGGAATAAAAAGAAAATTCCACAACAAGGGGGAGATTATATGTGGCATTTATTTGTTAATTAGAGTATAACAACACATCAAATTTAAAATCTTGCTTTCATCTCATCAAATTACAAGCATTTATGAACAGCTTCCCTGTCAATCCACTCACGAGTCAATCATCGTCTCACTGCCTTCATTATAGTCATAACTTCCCTGCGCCATTTCTCCTAAATCTCCCCCGATCTCCAGGGGGCTTCAATTTGCCTTTGTTCTGGTACATAGAACTAAACAGTGATTTGTTTCCACATAGCTTTCCTTCTGATCTTACTTTGCAGGTTAATTTTTCAGATAAATCTACCACTTCATCGATAAATCCCCCGCCCCAATACTTTGACTTTCCTTGCCAAAACTTCCATACCTTTGGGCATAACATTCGCCCTATGGTTCCAATCTCCTAATGCTCTGCATTCTCGACAGCATAGTTTTGAGACTCCATGACTGATGCTGTGCAACTTGATGGATAATAATATCATTTATGCATAGTTTTCAATGTGTTCCCATGAATGTGAAAAGATACTGATTTGTAAAGCTGGCTCTTCTAAATGGAATTTCCCTTTTTGAGCTATTTTTCCTTCCTAAATCTGATTCCTATTTGTGGCATTTATGATGATTAAGAGGGATTGCAACGAGGATTTAAAATCAACAAAAAATAATCAAAGAACCATAAACGTCTTATTTACAGCCGGGACAAATATGAATGGCTACTGAATTGCAATGAGATCTCGCAGTTGTCTTGGAGTTAGCGACCTCTGCATGCTTCTCCTCACTGATAGCTAGACTGCGTGCCACTCTCCGGGAACTTCAGCACATCCTGTTTATGGTCGCATCCAGTTTGTGTGATTGAGAGCTCTTCTCTGCTGGACCTCGTGCAGGTTGCTCCTGTTCAACTTTTGCCTGGCGCAGCAGTCGCTCTGCTTAAGGGATCCACCACAATCCTCAAAGCATGTACATAGGTATTGTGTGGAGGGTGGGGGGCTTGCTATTCACATTCAGCCAAGTCTTGCGCCTAAGAGTGTGTTAGGCCTCCTCAGGCAGATGCCAGAGAAGTCTGGGAGGAAGGGGCTGAACCTGAACGATTTGTGGGCAGGCGGCATGCCTCCTAAAACTGGGACAACTTCCACCAAATGTTCGTTAGGAAACTGTATTGGGGAGAGGGGTTTATTTTTAAAAGTGTGAAGCTTTGGACGATTACTTATTCGCAGTGAATAGTTGAACCAGGAACCTCATCACATTAACTAAAGGATTTGCCTCAGATTGTGGTGTATCTGGTGGGGCCTGGCGTGTGGAACCTGTCACCCCACACACCACATCGCCTGAAGAAGAAGGAGGAGGAGTAGGAGAACTTTGTTTTTCTATCCTGCCTCCATCTCTCCGAAGGGACTCTGGGTGGCTTACAGGGGGCCAAGCCCAAGGCAAAACACAATTAAAAACAAAACAAATTAAAACAGCATAACTATAATAATCAAGCATCAAAAGCAACAGCAGACTCATTTTGGAGGGGAGGAAAGAGGACCACGATGCGAACTGGTTAAAGGATAAGGTGGTTCAATAAGGTGCATAGAAACGCATAATAGCATAGGAAATAGCATGGAAACAGAGAAATTAAACATGATCAATTCAGCTTAACACACACACACACACACACACATATAGTAATGTAATACAGGAATTCAGAATCAGGTCAGGATTCAGGTCATGACACAAATCATTTGTCATAGGAGTTGTCAGTCGAATGCACAACGAAACATCCACGTCTTTAATTCCTGACGGAATGTGGGTAGGGAGGGTGCCAGCCTGATCTCCCTGGGGAGGGAGTTCCAGAGACGAGGGGCCACCACCGAGAATGAGGCGTGGGCGGGAGTGAGATAAGTGCATCCCCAGAAGATCTTAAGGACCTTGAGGGCTCGTAGGGGAGGAGGCGGTTGTGTAGATAGGCAGCTCCTGAGCCTGGCTCCCCCTTTGTTAGCTATGCAACACCAAAAGCCCCCTGGCAGTGTACAACGGTTCCTCTTCATATCTGCCATGGGGCCCCGTCAGAAGTAGATGGATGTTATGGGGCGGGAGCCAGTGGGCTCCGTGGCAAAAGTAAGGCGGAACTGTCGTATGACTGCCAATTTGGCCGTCTGATGAAGTAATACAGTGTTTTTCAAACTTTTCTGAGCCGCGGCACATTTTCTACATTGACCAAATCCTGGGGCACACCACCAACCAAAATGACACAAAATGACACTCTAACACAGTAATGCATATAGTTAATATGTTTTTAAATGTATTTATACACTCAGTGTGAAACCTGGGCCTCTTTCGATGAACACAACATATATCTGACTTCCTCTCACATACTTATACTTGGCTATCATGTCTTCTCTCAGCCTTCTCTTCTTCATGCCCAGCTCTTCAAGCCGCACCTCATAGGGCTTGTTCTCCAGACCCTTGTGAAATTTCACCCTGAGTGAAACTTGCTTCCAGATAACTATGGATGTCATGAAGCTGTTATAAATAGTTCCTTGGGGGGGGGGGGGGTAACTGTCAAAAATCCAGTAAAATAGTTTATAAAAATTCCAAGTGAAAGGCTCAATTTGTTTATTGGAAACCTGTGAATGCTTCAGCCTCCCGATGCTCCCAGGTTTGCTCACTGCCCAAATCACCGACGTGGAGCTTCCGGCTTTGTTCTCGTGAGAAATCCAAGCCAACGCAAAAATGCCGACTCAATCACTTCCGCCCAATGCTCAGCTTTTGTGGAGGGAGGCAGTGAAAGAGGCCACACAGATCTATGAAAGTATCGGGAGACTGAAGCAGCCCTGAGCGGGAGCTGGAGCCATCCTGAGTCGAGGCTCCTGAAAGGCTTCCTCAAGGCAGGCCTGACCCTGGCATTTGGCGGAGCCCTTCCTTTGCCACGGGGAGGATCTTTGGGGAGGGAAAGAGGGAGAAAGAGCTGTTAGGAGGGGGAAGAGTGCCAATTTCTGACAGCACACCTGATGATCACTCACGGCACACTAGTGTGCCACGGCACACTGGTTGGGAAACACTGAAGTAATAGGATACAAACCAAGGGCTTTGTGGCATAAATGCTGAAGAAATGGGTCAACGACTGACCCCAGTGTTGACCTCTGGAACAGGAAGATGAGAACGATTTCAGCAGGAACCAGAAAAATACAGCATAGAACAGCGGTTGTGGGCCTTTGTGTGGTTTCTGCTTTATGATGACCACAGGGTTTTCTTGGCAAGGTTTGTTCTCAGGGCTTTTTGTCTTTGCCATATTCTGAGGCTGAGGATGGGTACGATGGGTTTCCATGGAGGAGCAGGAAATCGAATCCTGGTCTCCAGAGGTGCAATGCTCAAACCCCTGACCAATGCTGGCCGAATTAGATGACACTGAAATATAATAAATTGAGCAAATCCAATCTCTGGCAAATGGACACGAAGCCAGAGGTGAATTCCAACTACATGCTCACTGAATCAAGTCGGCCCTTATGTAAATCCCATTGATTTTAGGGGTCTGATTCAAGACAGTTCATGGTTAGATCTAGGCCTAAATTATCTGTATGGCTAAGAATTCCCACTTCATCACACTTGGGCTATTTGCCCCTTTGAAGCACATTGGGCACGGGGCCTGCTGAGCGCTATCACATCACGCGCAGCAGGTCCTGCCCCATGTACCACCCAATGCAAGACGTGCCCTTGGCAACCATGGAGAGGTAAGTGGGCTTTGTCTTGCTCTGATGGGGGAAAGGCCAAAGTAGCAATGCAATCCCATTGTCCCCATCTGATGGGAGAAGGAGGGAAGGCGCATGGGGTTCCATGAGGTGCCCATGCAACTGCCAGTGAAACAGCATGGCCCCAGAGGACATGTGAAGAAGTCCCTTGATTACCAGAAAGCTAAAAAACAGGTATGTAAAAACATAATTGCATGAGTTACTTTTCTTATAAAATACTAGCTGAACCTGGCACACGTTGCTGTGCCCTATTTAGGAGATGTGAGGAAGTGTGGGTATGTTAGGGTTGGTAATGTTGTGACAATGTGTTTTGTGTGTGTATATATGTGTATGTGTGTGTATGTATGTGTATGTATGTTTGTGTGTCTGTGTGTGTGTCTGTGTGTGTATGTGTACGCATGTGTGTGTCTGTGTATGTATTTGTGTATGTATGTGTATATTTGTTTGTATGTATTTGTGTGTGTATGTGTATGCATGTGTGTGTGCGTACGTTTGTGTGTGTGTGTGTGTATGTATGTGTCTGTGTATGTACACTTCCCCACTATCTTTCCCCCCCTCTCTCTGTCTGATTTCCCTTTCTGTCTCTCGCTTCCCCGTCCCTGTCTGTCTCACTCTCCTCTCTCTCTCCCCCCATCTCTCTCTCTCTGATTCCCCCTTATCTTCCTCCTTCCCCCCCTCTCTGTCTTAGGCCTCCCCCTCTATCTCTCAGTCCCTCTCTCTCTCCCTGCCTCCCGCCCTGGCGCATGGGGAGGTAGGGCCGGAGATCGGCGGTCCGCCTCCACCGCTCTCCCGCGGTTGCTCGGCGCCAAAGAAGGTAAGCCCGGAGCTTACCTTCTTTGGCCTGATCGCTGCATCCATCCGGGGCGGCGCGAGGGCGGATCGCCCTCACCGCCCTGTCTCCCGCCCCTGGCGCGAATGGGAGGCAGGGCCGAGATCGGGCGGTCCGCCTCCGCCGCTCTCCCTCGCTTGCTGCGGCGGCGCCTCAAAGAAGGTTAGCCCGGGAGCTTACCTTCTTTGAGGCGCGGTCGCTGCATCCGCGGGCGGCGGCGGAGGGCGGATCGGGCGATCTCCGGCCGTCTCCCGCCCTGGCGCGAATGGGGAGGCAGGGCCGGAGATCGGCGATGCCCTCCGCCACGCTGCCCGCGGGCGGCGGCGGAGGGCGGATCGGCGATCTCCGGCCCTGTCTCCCGCCCTGGCGCAAATGGGGAGGCAGGGCCGGAGATCGGCGATGCGCCTCCGCCACGCTGCCCCGTGGTTGCTGCGTGGCGGCGCCTCTAAGAAGGTAAGCCCGGAGCTTACCTTCTTTTGAGGCGCGGTCGCTGCATCCCGTGAGCGGCGGCGGAGCGGACCGCCGATCTCCGGCCCTGCTTCCCGCCGTGGCGCCCCGCGGTTGCATCAGCGGCGCCTGAAAGAAGGTAAGCCCGGGAGGTTACCTTCTTCCAGGCGCGGTCGCTGCAACCGCGGGGGACAGGGTGAGTGGGGAGAGAGGGAGACGGGATGGGTTGGTGTGTTGAGGGGGAGGGGGTTTTGGAGTGCGCCTGCGCGATTGCTCTCCTTGTGTTCTTCGCTCGCGGCCAGCGCAGAACGGGAGGCAATGGGCGGTTTTTTAAATGATTTTGGGGGGGTTGGAAGGTAGGAAGGTGGGTTTTTTTGTGCCATATAGGTACCTAGTGGTATGGAGAAATGTATTTGGTGGGTTTTGTGCCTGAGGGGGCCATAGTTTTCCCGTCTATACCAGTCATCCCACGACCACTCTCATTTTATATATATAGATAGACAAAGTAAAAAGTAGAGAACCAAAGCTAACGTGGTGCAGCGGTTTGAGAGTTGGACTGTGGCCAAGGTGTGAATCCCTGCTCAGCCGCGGAAACCCACTGAGTGACCTTGGGCAAGTCACATTCTCTCAGCCTCAGAGGGAGGCGGTGGTGGCACCCCCCCCCCCCCGCACAAGTCTTGCCAAGAAACCCTGTGAAGCAGCCCTTTCCTTTTTCTCTTCCTTTCCCCCCGACAGATGCTCTCCTCTGGGAATCTTTCCCATCACCTCAGCCTGTGTCTTCATACTCTCCAGGATCTGAATTCTTTCCTGATGCCCCGGTTTTGGGTCTTTTTTTTCTGCCTGGATGAGGACCTCAATGTAGTCTGCAGTGGCGTCCAGGGTGTGCTTCAGGGCAATTTTCTGAAGGCGCCGATGGCTTTGGCCCGCCTTCTTAGTCAGTTTCGCTACCTTTTTCCTTGCTTCTTCCACCTCTTCTTTCAGATGCGCAAGCAATGATCCTGGGTTGAATGTACTTAGTATACATTTCTCATATGTATTTTTCAGGTCTCTATAGGACATCTTCTTTGTAACGATTTTCCTTTCATATCTGAAATTTTCTAGATCATGATCACTCACAGAACAACGGCCAGGACACACATTACATGTGCCCGAGAAGAATTGTATAGCTTCACAAAAGCGATTTAAAAAGTCTGCTATAACCCCACAAGAATAGTGGCAAGTGAACTCACACTTCCTGCAATTGGTTGCACAAGACCCAGTGTATTGCTTGATGGGTTCCCCTACTTGTATTTCACACTCAAATTCCTCTATGTTTTCCTTGTACTGATCCACAGTTTTCTGCTTTATATTCAGTTCTTGTACTTTCATTACGGCAACTTCGACTTGTTTCTCCAGACCCACCAGGGTAGTTTCTAGTACTTTCCGTTCTCTCAGGACTTCCTTTGTCAGAGTTAAACTTCTAGTCTTCATTTTGTTCAGGGAGGCAAAGAAGGTCTTCATGCTCATTTCACCCATTTCCCAAAACATTTGATCAAAACTAGGGCTTCCTACACTCTCTCCAGCATTGCAGGCAAAAAGTGCAGAATTGTTGAATTTGAAGTGGACGGGTGTCCCGCTGGCGTCTTTGACGCATGGCACATCAGCTTCTTTAATGGCTTCCAGGACAGGAGGGGTCTTTCCATCCGAAAAGGTCACCAGGACTTGAATGTTGTTCTCTATGTTTTTCCCAAAAATGGAGAGGACTGAGTTAAATATATCTCTCTGGAAAGATGTCAAACGGACTGAGGAGGCCTGGACTACAAAGCAGACAGAGTCAATATGATCGATGCTTCCTGGTGTTGAGAAAAACTTCCTGATCTTCTCTGTGATGAATTTGTCATGCTCGATTCCTCTTGTGTCTCCAAATCCAGGAGTGTCAATAATGGTGAGAGAATAAGGAACTCTGAAGCCCTCTTGATAATTCACCACGTAAGCCGTTACGTCAGGGGTCTGGCTTTCAGCTTGGGTCTTGGAGGTCTGTTCATGAATGAGTTTGAATCGGAATTTGTCTTCCCATTGGACGCCCAGGATGTAGTTGGCCATCCCGTTGATGAGGGTGGTCTTCCCGGACCCTGTTTGTCCCATCACCATGATGACTTTGTTGGGGACCCCCAGGTTCTCTTTCCCTAGGTGGTACTTAGGTAGGGAGGCTGAGTTTGCTTCCTTTTTCAAAGAAAGAGCATACACTGGAGGGTCGCTTCCTTCGATGGGGTTGTTTCTTTCGAAGAGTGTGTGTGCTGGTCTCTTTCCTCTTTCCTCTGATGTTGAGTGTGCCATCTCTTCTCGCAGAGGCTCACCATCACAATCTGAGAGAGAAAACGCAGCCATTAGTAGGGAAGGACCTGAACCAGTTGTGGAACTTACTTGCTCTAAGGACACCGAGCGGGAATCTGTCCCGCTCGGCGTCCTTAGCCCCGCCCCACCTGTTTATCCCAGGGGCCCCGGCCTCGCCCCCTGCCGACTGGTCGCTGGGACAGCCACTACAATCAGAGCCCCCGCTGGAGGCCCTAGTTACTTCCAGGCTGCTGCCGCCGGGTTCCCCGGCGGAGGCGCTTGATGTCTCAGGGGTCCTGGCGAAGGCCCCTGGGGAGAGGCCCCGGCGACGAGCCTGCCGACTGCCAGCGGCCCCCAAAGCTGCGCCTGGACCACAGCCTGTTCCTCCGCCCTCTGGTGGCCAGGGGGAGAGTTGCAGCCCTGGTCGGGGCAAGACAAGATTGGGGGCGGCTAACCCAGAGAGTCCCATAGGGAGGAAGCGCCCGCCTTCAGGGGACTCAAACCCTGGAGGCGCCTTGCAGCAGAGGCCACACAGCCATTGGAGGAAGCGGCGCCGGAAGCCAAGGAACAGCAGATCTCATCTCTCTGGCTTTACCAGGGACCAACAACATGGATTGCTCCCCTGCCAAGGCTGCCGTCCCCTTGGACCTATTGCATCCTCTGCGAACTACTTACGAGAGAGGAGGCCCCCCTCACTTGAGCCCAGGTTCAGGAGATCGTTTCGCTCCAGAACCTTTTGGAGCTCGAGTTTGAGGCGGCTTGAGCTCCACCAGTCACATTCGAGGCTGGAGATAGACACTCCCTTTGCGGATCTGACTCCCTCCGTCAGACCTTTGGACAAAGGAAGCCAGGCCACCCGTCTCTCCTATGGCCTGCTACGAGAGATCTCCCTGAGACCTCCCACACTTCCGTCTTTTGATGGCAAGGTGGCGTCTGCCAGTTCTACCTGAGCACCCCCTGCCACAGCCTGAGCTCTCCCCCTCCTTCCCTCTCCCCCTTTCTCTCCCCCTCTTTCCTTTCTCTCTTGATGTTGTATTGTCTGTTTGTTGACCATTGTTTTGTGGACCAGACTTGTGAACCGCTCCGAGCCCTCGGGGAGTGGCGGTGATAGAAGTTTGATTTAATTAATAAATAAATAGTAGTGCACCAACGGGACATTGGGCCGAGGACTATTTTGGGAATGGAGAGAGGAGAGGGCAGCCAGTGGTGTCTAGCTACCCCAGGTGGTTAAAATGAATGCTCAAGTAGATTCAAGCTACCACCCTGCTACCATTACTAGTGTCTAAGACTACAGAATGAAATGGAGAACTACCACTGTGTGAACATACCCAATTTACTCTGTGTGCACACCCGTTTATTGTGACTCCATTTCAAAGTGGAAGGTGCAAAAATAAAAGGTGTAAATGTGTGCATGGAATCATTCTTAGAGGGAAAGTAGTGCCAATGTTTGAGATATTTAGTGGAAAATGCCAGGCAGTCCCTGGAATGGTTTCAACCAGCAACCCCCTGTCTGCTGTGGGGATTGGGAAGGAGTCCTCACTGTCCAGTAGCCCCAAACCCAATTAAATGCTGCCAGGGACACACCCATAGCGTCCTTCTCCCATTTGCGCAGTTGCAGCGACCGGTGGGTGCAATATGGCTCGTGTTGGTAGCTGATCGCCTGGATTAATGCCAGCTGGGATGCCAGGGTGAAGGTTGGAGGAGGAGGAGGAGCGTAAATTGCTCCCTCCCTTCTTGCCTCCCCCTTTACCACCTCCCAGGTCACTCTGGCTAGCATCTTCCAGGAGATGGGCAACTGACACAAACCACGTGACACGGCCCACTCATGTCTGCAGGCTGCCCCTCTGATGGAAATAGGAGGCAGGCAGTGAGTGCCATCTTATTTCCCCAGGGAATCCCCATGGCCTGTAAATCGTTGGGGCTGTTTCTGTCTCGGAGGGAAGATGGAGCCACCTGCAACTTTTATTAATGTGGTTCCAGAAGGCCACCTGATTCAGCTGCCGTGGATAGCGGGTCAGTGTAGATGTGTCCCAGGTCTGGAGGACGAACACAGGGGCAAGACTTCGGCTCCTTTTCTCCTAATATTTACACTTTCCCCAAATGTTTCGGGGAAGCCCTGCCTGTTGGAAAGCCTTTCTCCTCAGGAGCCCTGTCCTCAAGTTAGGGGACTACTCCAACAGCCCCACTCAGGGAATTACTGCCCCCTCTACTGCCAAAACCAGGGGTCAGAGGATGGGTAGGTGGCTGGGACACACCCCAAGCTAAAGACAAGGGTGCGGCAAGGCTCCAGATGGGAGGCTAATGAAAACAGCAATCATTGCCCCTTTGGTGCAGGGCAAAGAGCATTCCTTCCATACTGCAAATGCATCAAGAGAAGGGCATGGGCCTTGGGAAACTATAACTCCCAGGAGGATTCCATTGCATGGAGCCATGGTATTTAAAGTAGGATGCAAGGGCATTTATTCCATACTGTAAATGCACCAAAAGAAAGGTACGGACCTTTGAAAACTATGACTCCCAGGACTGCACAGCATGGAGATGTGGCATAATAATTATAATAATAATGGTGTGAAGACGTGAGGTTTCAAACTGTGTAATGGCCACCACTTGTGAGGATTTTCTTTCCTGTCAGGAATCCCTTTTCCCTTTCTGACGTGTAATTTCTTGTCGCTGCCACCATCTACTAGGAGATTTCCACAATGTGACAGAGAGGCTTGCTTTCAAAAGAAACTGTAACTTGGTTTATTTTATGACAGAAGCATACTGTAGCAACCCAGCCTCCATTCCAGCCGGGGGGCAAGGGGCTGCCCCGGGGATCCCAACTGCTTTGGACCCAATTGCCATAGACCCAGGTGAAGGGGATGGAGGGGCTGCTGGGCCCGCATCTCCAACAGACAGTTTGCAATGGGATGACACCTGGCCTGAGGCTTATCCGGAGTTGGAAGGTCAGTGTGAATCAGGCTCAGATAACTAATATGAAAGACCAGGGGGGCATGGATCCCAGGAGCGTCTCTGGGAACCAGCGGGGGATGTGCTGATGGAAACCGAAAGGGAGGAAGCTTCCCAAGGAGATAGCGAGCCAGCTGCGGCTCGGCTTGGGAGAAGTTTTGACCGAAGAAGCAGTATTGAGTCCAACCGAAAGGAATGGAGACGAAGCCTAGAGCGGCGCTGGTCTCACAAAGGGGGAATTAAATAGACGGTCCGTGGGAACGGTTCCTCAGTTGGTTGGCCACTTCTGATCTGAAGGGAGTGTAGCGATCCGGATCCCTGAAGCCATCGTTTGGCTTGCCTTGCCAAGGAGTTACCTTGGGCCTTGTACTTTCCTGGACCTTGCTTTGAATTGCCTACGGATTACTTTGCCTTGCTTTGATTGGCCTTGTTTTTATGGACACTGTTTTTGGGAGATTCCCTGCTTTTTCATTGAACACTTGTTGCGAATTACTTTGGACTGATTGATACTTTCTTATTTGGACATTCTACTTTTTCACCTGTTCTTTATTACTCAATAAATAGTTAATTGATCATTGTCTCTGTGTGTGTGCTTAAGGAGCCGGGCCAAGACTCAGCATTGTGACACATACTGGTTTCAAGCTTACAAGCATAATGGTTGCAATGTGTACATTCACTTCAGAAGATGTTGCCAAACAAGGTTTCAATATACTAACACTAACCAACTGGTTCTTGAATATCTTGAGC
This sequence comes from Anolis apletophallus, assembly GCA_030556195.1. NCBI lineage: Eukaryota > Metazoa > Chordata > Lepidosauria > Squamata > Anolidae > Anolis > Anolis apletophallus. The sequence goes on along the minus strand of JARBWK010000182.1, from coordinate 23,191 downwards.
TTGACAAAGGGGTCTTGACCATGTGGCCCTTCCTCTCCCTTCTCTTGTCACAGCTCCCTGTTGTCAGTCAACTAGCTCCCTAGCTAGTTCTTAAACTGAGTTAAACTAATCCCTTAACCTCAATTCCCTGACTAACAAGTTTCTTCAGGTTACAGCTAACCCTTAGCTTTGGCGACCTTCCCTATCAACTGACAAACTTCCACACCTGACTGCTCTATCCGGCTGCTCAAAACTGACTGACTTTTAAAAACCAAACTCCTTGCCAGTGACAGTTGGCCCCGCCTCCTTTCCAGCTTGGAGCAGGTTGCCATAGCAACGTTTAGCCCATGTTCTCCTTTTAAGTGCTAGTGGTCTTGTCCAAACCCCTTCTTACTCAGGCCTTATACTATATTTGTAAACAAACAGTTTTATAGTCATAACAACATTTCAAATACACAACATTCAACACTTGCACATTTCAAAAGGGCAAAGAACACATTTCCTGAACTAGAAACATTGCTTTATCTCGCTTAATCACAAATGGCATTTAAAATGGGTCCTGGCTGCATTTCTTCTCCAGTGCAGATGCAACCAGAGAAGGGTATGGACCTTGGGAAACTATAATTCTTAGGACCGCATAGTATGGAGGTATGGTATTTAAAGTTGGGTCCAAGAGCTTTCATTCCACAGTGCAGATGCACCAAGAGAAGGGTATGGACCTTGGGAAGCTATAACCCCCAGGACTGCACAGCATGGAGACATGGCATAATAATAATAATAATGATAATAATAATCCTTCTCTCCCGGCTTTCCCATGCAACACAAAGCACAAACTTATCATGGAAGGAAGGGAAGGACCCGAAAAGGCAATTTAAAAAAAAGAAAGAAATTGTTCTGGCAAAGTAAAAACTTGGTGAGCAAAAATAATGCTTTCCCTCACAAGGGCCCTTTTGGGTCCTCCTGTCATTTCCCCGTCCACAAATTGGGGAAACGTTCCATTGTAAACCTGGGAGCGACTAATGCCATATCGCATTACAGAAAAGGCCAAACCCAGATGATTTCAAGAAATCCACTTCCCCACCACCTCAGGAAACCTTTGGAAAGAATGCTGGCCCGGATGCTTCAAATATGCAAAGAATGCTCTATCCGACACTTGGAAGCCAAACTGATGAGATTAGTGCCTTCCTGGATTTTAAGTGTAGCACTCAGTGAAATTTAATACATGTGATGAAGGGGAATATTTATTAATGTGGTTCCAGAAGGCCACCTGATTCAGCTGCCGTGGATAACGGGTCAGTGCAGATGTGTCCCAGGTCTGGAAGACTAACACAGGGGCAAGACTTCAGCTCCTTTTCCTCCTAATATTTACACTTTCCCCAAATGTTTCGGGGAAGCCCTGCCTGTTGGAAAGCCTTTCTCCTCAGGAGCACTGTCCTCAAGTTAGGGGACTACTCCAACTCAGTGAATTACTGCCCCCTCTGCTGCCAAGGCCAGGGGACACACCGTATACCCCAGTCCGTAGTCATTGAGGTTCCTTGGTCGGACCACTCTGCCTTGAATGTCAAGGTAGAGACTCCATACAAAAATGGGCAGGTATGTAAGGCACAATACTAGTAACGCAAGTTGGTGTCTAATAAGATCACACAAGGTATGTAATAGGCATGGTCTCTGAGTAATTAAAATTAAATGATATTGGAAGAGATTCGTAAGAAATGCTACTTTTGAGTTTTTACGCATCTGGAACGCCAACCAGGAAGTGGACTTTGTTTATCGAACTCCGGGGCCATGATCCTTCTTAAGTATCGTAATTAGGTCATATGGGGGGGGGGGCATCCTCCTCCTCCTCTCTCACCACCCTCCCTCCTGCCCTTGGCAATAAACTGAAGTATTGGCAAGGCAAGCCCGAAGTTTGATCCTCCGGCTGGAAGCCTGGAAAAATGTAAACAGAGAGGTTTACTCAAAAGTAAATCTGCAAAGGAGGGCACTTTGGAGGAATTACCTCCTTTGCGGATTTACTTTTGAGTAAACCTCTCTGTTTACATTTTTCCAGGCTTCCACCCATTCATAGAGTCACAGCCGGCACTATAGGGTGTACATAGAAAAGATTACCAGTGTCTCTGTGGACGAAATGTAGTGCAGGCGGCTGGAAGTGTGGGGGGGAAACACACACACAAGCAGGAACAGAACGGCGCTGAGGTGGGGAATCCCCAGCGATGCGGAGGCGAGCGAGTGCGTCTTCCGCCAAGGCCGCGGGGGGGGGGGAGATCCCCAGAACTACTGCATGGATTCCCCCCCCCCTTCGGAGTCTCTGCTGATGCAAGCAAGCTGCCCCAGCTTCTGCCTTCGGAGGAAGACGCACTCGCTCTCCTCCGCTTCGCTTGGGGATTCCCCACCTCCGCGCCGCTCTGTTCCTGCTTGTGTGTGTGTTCCCCCACTTCCAACCGCCTGCACTACATTTTGTCCACAGAGACACTGGTAATCTTTTCTATGTACACCCTATAGTGCTGGCTGTGACTCTATGAACGGGACCAATCTGATGTATATTGTCTATACTGCATTTAACTCGGATTTCCACTGTATATGTTTGTTGGCTATCTTGCTAAATACAGACTTTCATCTAATTATATGTTTGATCTTATTGGGGGGACTGTGCATAATTTATGTATATGCTTAACCTCTTCCTTTTCCCCTCAGCCTGGGCAAACTTGGGCCCTCACTCCCTCCGGATCGGGCGAGAGAGGCAGCGAGGAGCAAGCGGGGGGCCTCTTCCTCCTCCATTTTTTGCTGCTTCCAAGAATAGAATACCCCCCTCCCTCCCTCCTTCCTATTTGGAGAGTCCCATCTAGAATTCACTGTGATTTATTCCAGTTTTGGCCTACAACTCCCAGAAATCCCAGCCAGCTTACCAGCTGTTTGGATTTCTGGGAGTTGTAGGCCAAAACCATCTGGAATGTGCATGCGCTGGCATACGAACTACTAACGAATTGCATTTTAGAAATTTTTGGAAATTTTTTTGTAAGTCTTTCTATTACTAATAAACCACCCCCCAATTTGATTTTAGAATCGCGATTTTAGGTTTCTAAACCAAGACTAGTATGTAACACAAAACAATAGATAGTAGTATCAAAATAGTAATTATAATTGAGTTATCAAACAATTAGTGGTGGAATGCTAAATGTTCATGCTGAGTATATGGTACAAAAGGAGTCTATATTGCATAATAAACCAAAATTCAACTGAATACTGAGGCGTTTCTATCTTCCACTTCGGATTATATGAACTACTGACTTTGATGTTTGGACGCCTCTCAGCACTCCTGGAAGTTGCCCTGATGAAGCCCTAGGGGGCATAACGGTGACGGAGCCAGCCTTGCATTGGTAGCGCCGTAGGCTGCTTTAACTTTCCTGGACATCTTTGGACTCCTTGGCACAGACCAAGGTAGCCCAACGCAGCACCTATTCCACAGCCTCTAGCACCCGGGACACCTATTCCCCCGCAGTCTCCATTCCAGCTGCTTATTTCAAACTGCACCGCATCTCGCGGCTTTTTTCCTCTTCCGTGTTCGCCAGCCGCTTGAGCACACCATTGCGACCTTTACTTTCGACCGTGGCAACAGGAGCCTCTCCCTATCTACAGAACCGCTGTGGTTATTTACATTATTATACAGAGGACTTATTTACTCTCCTGTAAGTGGCCTTATTTACTTTATTTTCACTTATTGAGTACCACGAACGTGGAACACTATATTCCTCAGGAGCTTTCTTGGGGCTGTTTACAATACAGGCTCTGAGCGTTTATTTAAACCGGGACTGTGCACCTGGGATTTCCCACTATTATTTACAAACGTGTTCCCGTGAGTGCTTTGCATTACTATGTACCTTATATTGTATCTAATTATTTACTGACCTTGTACCACTTATTACCGGAATATATACTGTGTTTACAAGGTGTCTGTGATACATACGAATGTTGTGTCTGACTACTCTTTGATATGTGGGGATTGCTTATGTTCTGTATATGTAATGTATAACTTATGATGGATGGTTTGCATTCAGGAGACTGTTATATATGACTATTTTGGTTTATTATGCAATATGGACTCCTTTTGTATCATATACTCAGCATGAACATTTAGCATCCCACCACTAATTGTTTGATATCTCAATTATAATTACTATTTTGATACTACTATCTATTGTTTTGTGTTATATACATTGTGTAACACAAGGTGAATAAAGAAAAACTATTTTCTTTGTCACAAAACACTAGGACTAGAGGGCACTCCCTGAAGCTCCAAGGTAGGAAAATTAGGACTAATAAAGGGAAATATTTCTTCACCCAGAGGGTCATTGGGTTGTGGAACTCACTTCCAGAAGAGGTTGTGACAGCTGTCAGCCTGAACAACTTCAAGGCAGGATTAGACAGATTCATGGATACCAAGTGTATCGGTAGTTACTGAAAAGGACATCCAAGTGCCACCTCGGAGTTGGTTGAGGTAGGCAGGATTTCCCTGGGTACTGGTTGTGGGGGTCGGGAGCAGGTCAGGGTTTTGCCCTCCCTTCTGCTCGAGATCCCCGTGTACAACTGGTGGGCCACTGTGTGATACAGAATGCTGGACTAGATGGGCTGAGGTCCGATTCAGCATGGCTCTTCTTATGTTCTTATCTTATTAGACACCAACTTGCGTTACTATTTATTTATTTATTTATTTATTCGGGTTTCTATGCCGCCGACTCCTGAAGGCTCGCGGTGGCTTACAAGAGCCGAAGGCACAATAAAATACAGAAGGTTAAGAACAATTAAAAACAAGCAACACAGTAAAAACAACAACACAGTTGAGGTAGTAAGGTAGAGACTCCACCAGCTCCCCTTCCAGATGAAAAACCAATTCTAGCCCATCCCAGAAGACTTATGCAGCCTGACAGCTTCTTAAATGCCCTTAATGAGCGGGGAGATGCCAATATCTCCCTTAACGAGCAAGTTGAAAATTGGAACACTAGATTATCGGCCGCCTTAGATGAGATTGCCCCCAGACGCCTTCTCCGCCTTGCCGGAAATATTCCCCGTGATCCACGGAAGAACTGTGCGATCTGAAGCGAGAGCGAAAATGGCTGGAACACCGCTGGCATCGAAACTCCAATGAGGCATCATTATCCGACCTCAAGGTCTTCTGTAAAATCTATGAGTCAGCCATCAAGGAGGCCAAAAAAACCCACAACTCCTCCTTGATAGCCTCCGTGAGATCATGTCCAGCACAACAGTTTAGAATCGTCCATGCCATGGCTAAACCAGCCCCTTTGGGCCAAAATCTGGCAAATGGGTCTATCTCAGCTGAGTCATTCCAAAGATTCTTTACAGACAAGATCGTCTGTCTCCGGCAAGAACCGCCTCCTACAGTGATCACCTCGAGTGAGCTGGAGGCCCCTTGGCCATCTGCTGGGCCTATATTTGACCAGTTCACTCTATTAGATATAGAAGCTGTTAGTAAGATCCTGACTGCTAGAGGGCGTGTGGTGGGAAATCCATGACAAAGCTACGAGATCAACTTATAAACTATTTAAAGAAGCTTATGAGGATGCTATCAAGGAGGCTAAATATATATATTATGCCTCCTTGATAGAGTCTGCTAGCTCACGCCCAGCTAAATTGTTTAATATCATTTGGTCTCTGACGACGGTCCCTACTGTCCCAAATGGTAATGATTTGATCCCTTCAGCTGAGGCTTTCCAGAGCTTTTTTGCAGAAAAGATCTCGCTGCTCCGCCGGGACCTCGACCCATGCCCTTCCTGGCTAGTTAAATCTTGCTGGGAAGGGTTACGTGGCCCTCTGTTGAAGATAGTAAATCATTCCCTTGAGCAAGGACTGAAAGAGGCAATGGTGAGTCCGCTACTGAAAAAACCGGAATTAGATTGTATGGTTCCCTCCAGTTACCGCCCAGTTTCAGATTTACCGCTCCTGGGTAAGGTGATTGAGAGGGCAGTAGCGGTCCAACTGCAGCAGTTCCTAAATGACACAGCCGGATTAGATCCCTACAAAATGATAACCCCAAAACTTAAAAGTGAGAAAGAAATGAAAGACTACAAAGGAATTCCCAGGAGAGGTTCAGTATCAGGCGCAATACCAGAGGAAGGGGGTTTGAAAGATACAAAGGAACATACAAAAACTATCAGAAAAGCAGGACAATTTACAAAAAGAATTCCAAACAATGGCAGTTAAGCATGAATCACAACAAAAACTTTTACAAGAGGAAGCATCAGTCATGAAAAAAGAGCTAAAAGAGGAATGGGGGACAATGAAAAAGGACGTGACAGAGGCTCTACAAGATATAAAACAGTTAGAAATAGATAATACAAAAATAGAAAAAAACTAAATAAAATCCAGAAAAAGATGGAGAATCTGGATAAGAGAAATATAAGATTGGAGCGGTGACAAGATGGCTACGTGCCCATAAATTGAAAGTAAATCCAGCAAAAGCTGAAATGTTGTGGCCTGGCCGCCCATCAGAATTGGTCGGTCTATTACCATCTTTTGAAGGGGCACCGTTAGCCCCATCCCCCACTGTGAAGAGTCTCGTTGTTATCCTGGTTTGCAAAATGATGATGGAAGCCCAGATTGCCTCCACGAGTCAAAGGGCCTTCTTTTATCTACGCCAAGCAAGGCAGTTGGCGCCTTATTTACCAACAGAGGCGCTGGCTACTGTAATCCATGCCACGGTTACGTCGAGGCTGGATTACTGCAATGCTTTGTATGTGGGCTTACCTCGAGCAGCAATTCGCAAGATCCAAATTGTGCAAAATGCAGCCGCTAGACTCCTCACAAAAACATCAATGAGGTGCCATATAATGCTGTATCTGCAGCGCTTGCATTGGCTGCCAGTTGAACACAGAGTCCTCTATAAGACCCTGGTCCTAGCATTCAAGACCATTTAAGGTCAGGGTCCGTCATATCTAAGAGACTGTTTAATGCCACTCCACCACCAGAGACTGCCTCAGTCAGCTCATGAGAATCTTCTCTATGTCCCTGGCCCTAGAGAGGTCCGTTTGGAGTCCACAAGACAGAGATCCTTCTCCATTGTAGCCCCAATCTTGTGGAACTCCCTACCACCAGAACAAAGAGCCACTCCTGATCTACATACATTTTAAGGGGTACTTAAGACATGGTTCTTCAGAAGAGCCTATGATTGTTAAGTAACAAGCTGTGACTATGTAACCTGTTTATTTTAACTGTGTAAGTCGCCTAGAGCACCTTTGGTGGAGGGCGACTCATAAGAAATAAAGTGGAGTTCAGTTGAGTTGAGAAAATGCAGGAAAGAATGGAGCTTAATAAAATGGAATTTCAACTACAATTTAGAAATGTAATAAAAGGAAAAGGGGAAAATATAAGGGAAACAATGATTAAATTGCTCATGAGATTCCTAGAACTATCAGGACAGGAGATTGATTATGAAGTGGACAAAGTGTATAAAATTCAAACTAATTATGCTTAAAAAACCCAAGGTCCCATGAGCCCTTGGGGAGTGGCGGGCTAGAAATTTGAAGTATAAATAAATAAATGTAATTGTTTACTTTGTCCGAAAGAAAACACTAGATGAGGTGTGGAGGCAAAGCAAGTTAATTCCATTCACGTACAAAGACACAAAAGTAGTGGTCCTTAAGGAGTATCCCATTTCAACTTTAAATAGACGATGAAAGTACTTCTTTCTCAACTTAAGCATCTGAATATTAAATTCAGATGGAAAAGAAATGAAGGAATAATGATAACATATAAAGGGGGAAACTATGGCTTACCTCGGAGGAGAAAGCAAAAGATTTCTACAAAAGACTGGAAAAAGATAAAAAGTCCACAAAAATCTGCAGAAAAAAGAAAGAAGCCCAAGAGGAAAAGATCAGATTCCCCAGAAGGTTTAGGAGCAACAGGTGGCTTGCAATCGACCAATGATGATGGTGATGATGAAGAAGAAGGCGATTCGGACAAAGTAGAAACAGAAGAAAATAATGTCTGACTTTACACAACAATTAAAATGTTATTCCAACAATGTAAATGGATTAAATTGCCCTAATAAAAGAAAATGTATATTTAATCAAATTAAGAATGGAAAGTATAATGAGGTAGCTTTTCAAGAAACACACATTAAACAAAAACATGTCTCCCACTTAATTCAAAAGAAATTAGGAAAAGAATATTACTAATCGGCCTCAGAGAAAAAAAAGAGGAGTAGTGCTCTACATAGATGAAAATATATAATCAGAACTTCTCTTTAAAGATCAAGAGGGAAGAATGGGGAAGAGGGAAGAAACCAAATTTAGACTGATCGGTTCCCTCCAATTACTGCCCAGTTTCGAATCTTCCGTTCCTGGGCAAGGTGATTGAGAGGGCAGTAGCGGGGCAACTGCAGCAGTTCTTAGAGAACACGGCCGGATTAGATCCCTTCCAGTCCGGCTTCCGTTCAGGGGACGGAGACCGTGTTGGTCAGCCATTTCGGATCAGCTTCGGTGCCAGCTGGACAAGGGTGGATCAGTGCTGTATGTGTTATTGGACCTCACAGCAGCATTTGATACAGTCGATCACAATCTTTTGGCCCACCGCCTTGCCGTTGTTGGAGTTAGGGAACAGCTTTGAAATGGTTGTTGTCCTTTCTGCACAACCGGGGACAGCGAGTGGAAAGTGCCATGACTAATTTTCATAGACTGAGAAACTCTGAGGCTCTGAAAGTCGGCCTGACATTGGAAAACACGAGATAAGAGCACCTGCATACTGGGCATGGGAAACAAAAGCTAAAAAACCTTGGTGGGAACCACTCTGTGGGAATGTGGGGACTGTTATCGTTGCATATGAGGGAGAGTATATAAGGATGAGATTCACTGTAACTAGCCATTACTGGCTTTAACAATGTTTTGATTTCCTTTGGTAAAAGTTCTGAATAAAATCCGAGACGTGTCTTGTGAGTTATTTCGGGCTACTAAAGTGAGCATGACAGGAAAGGGGAGGTTTGGTCTCCGAGAGGGACTCTATAACCTGTGGGGTCCCTCAAGGGGCTATACTTTCCCCTTTGTTATTTAACATCTACTTGCGGCCACTTGCTAGACTGGTTCGAAGCTTCGGGCTGGAACGTTATAAGTATGCTGATGACACCGAGCTTGTTCTGAAGATGGAAGGCCGACCGGACTCCGTACCCTCTTGTTTCCATCAGTGCCTTGAGGCCGTCACTGGATGGCTGCGTGCCAGCAGATTGAGGGTGAATCCAGCAAAGATGGAGATACTGTGGCTGGGTCGACCAGATAGTGGGGTGGTCCAGCTGCCTACCCTGGATGGCAAGGCACTATGCCCGTTATCCTCAGTAAAGAGCATGGGGGTTGTGTTAGACCCTTTGCTTTCTTCCATCTGCAGCAGATCTGAACCTTCTTGAAATGCCCAGCTTCCAAACCATCCACCTGGCATCTACTCGACGCAGGGCCCTTTCCGTGGTGGCACCAACTATTTGGAACACCTTGCCAGCCAAAGTTCGTGCCCTGCAGGACTTGCCTTCCTTTCGTAGGGCCTGTAAGACCCACCTCTTCAAGCTGGCTTTCAATTGTTAAATTATTTAACCATTTCTTCTCTCTTTGGCCCTTCCCACTTCTCTTTCTTCTGTTCTTTTCCTTTTCTCTCTCCTTCCTTTCTCCTCTCTTTGGCCCTTTCCACTTCTCTTCCTTCTCCTTTTCTTTTCCTTCCTTCCCTCCCTCCTTCCATTCTCCTCTCTTTGCTCATTCCCACTTCTCTTCCTTCACTCCCTCCCTTTGTCCTTCCTTTCTCCTCTCTTTGGCCCTTCCCACTTTTCTTCCTTCTCCTGTTTTTTTCCTTCCCTCCCTCCCTCCTCCTTTCTTTGCCCCTTCCCACTTCTCTTCCTCCTCTGTTTCTTTCTTTCAATTCCTTACTCTCTTTCCATCTCCTTTTCCCATCCTTCCTTCCTCTCCCTTTCTCTTTCCTTTTCTCTCTTGTTATTTCCTCTTTCTTTCTCCTTTTCTCTGGATGGCCTCTGGGGTTCCGTCACCGGCAGCTGTGGGCGACTCGGCAAGGGTGGGGACGTGAGGCTTTCCTCCTCGCCACGGAGGCCACCGCTAAACGCTGTGAAGGCCTCCTCAGCAGCAGCAGCTGGTGCCATTTTGGATTTGCAAGCTCCAGCAGGCGATGTGCCACTTCTTGTGGAAGCCTCCAATTGCAGCGATAGGGGCACGGGGCACCGGCAGGGGCATGGAGGCCTGCCTGCGTCCCTCTTCCCTGGCATCTTACTTCTTCTCTGCTGCCTCGGTCCTTTCTATGTTGTGGGTGAGCGCCCAACTGCCTGTGTGAATGTTAGTGTTGTTGTGTTCGTTGTTGGGTGGCGGGGCGAGGGAGAGAAGAGGCCAGTACGCGTGCACAGTATGTCTGCACATGCACCGTCTGTCTTTGCCACGGGGGGTTCTGGGTGTTGTAGTCCCCTTGGTTTTTTGTGTGTTTTGTTTGAATTTTTGGGGTTTTTTGTGGTAAACATACCTTGTTCGGTTGTGGGTTTTGTGGCCTGATTTGGTGTTTGTGGGTTTAGCGGTTTCTTTGTCTATAAGCCCCTCACCACACCACTTCTCTTTATATATATTTTATATATCATTATTGTTATATGAAGCTGGGGCTGGGTAAAATCTGGTAAAGCTGCAATCTCCTCTAATCTCTTAGTCGAAATCTCTCTTTCTCTCTTACCTGCCACTGGGAAGATCGCTCTTCCCATGCCCATGGAGTAGAAGGCACCAGCAAAGAGAAGGAACCCCAAGAGAAGGAAAGACATTGGGATGCCAGGGGTCAAAAAGCTGAGAACTGTTGAAATAGAAGGGGAAAAAGAAGATTAATCCAGCTTCCGTCCTCCAGCTCTAAAATCCCATCATCCCACATGTCTAAATGCAGGACCATGGCTTCCTTGACTGGATCAGTCCACCCATAATGGGGTCCTTTTTACATTTTAATTCTGCTAACCGGGGCTGATAAATGGTAATTGCCACATATTCCTGCCACATAGGACTGACTTCGCAGGGCCTGGAGCACTCCAGCACTCTTTTTCTGGCCCTCGGTGGCATCCCCTCCTGGTGATCCCTTCCCCTCCTTTCATTTACATGAATGGATGGTTTTTGCAAGTGCATCGTGCAGCCTTCGTACCATTGCATAATACGGCCATGTAGTGAGTGTCTATTTGTTCTAAGGCAGCAAGGGTTCGCTGGTCCATTCCTAAGAGATATTGAGGAAGCAAATTATTTATCAGTTCTTCATTACAACTCTTGCCAGTGAAAAATGGAATCAGGATTTTATTAATTAATTCATATCAGCTATCCCCCCAAACACACCCCTTTTGAGTCTCTAGACCAGGGTTGGGCAACCTATGGCCCGCGGGCCGTATCTGGCCTGGGAGCCGGTTCTGTGCAGCCCACTCGCCGCTCGTCGCGCTGGCAACAGCAAGGCCAAGCAGGGGAGACAAGCTCCCCTGCTTGGCCTTGCTGTTGCTGGCCCTGGGAGAGCCGGAGTGGGCGAGAGGGCGAGCGGGCGCATAGGCAATAAGGCGGCCGGCGAGCGGGCGGGGCGAGCAGCGAGCATCGAGCAGACCGCACAGAACCGGCTGCCGGGCCGGATACAGCCGCAGGCCATAGGTTGCCCACCTTTGGTCTAGAGACTCAAAAGGGGTGTGTTTGGGGGATAGCGGATATTAATAAATTAATAAAATCCTGACTCTGAGCTAAGGAAATATGGCAGGGACAAATGAAACAGATCTTCTCCTTTGAAACACAGAGGGGAAACCATTCTTTTTCTTATTTTGGGTGCCAGCATGGTTTGGATTGTAATTCAGGAGGACAGGCATCTAGAAATCTCTTTTTTCAGTTGGGAGACAAAGGTTCTTTCCCTCCCTCCCCCATTAGAGAATTGAGAGAAGGTCCAGTGGGCATTCCTGGCAGTCCCCCCACCCCTGTTGCACTCCAGGGCAGGAAGCACCTCTGTACTTAACCACCAAACTCCAGTCCAAGTTAAATCAGAAGAGCAGTTTATTAAAAATTATATAAAAAGTAGTTCAGCAAAATTAGTAAAATCTGCAAAGTCTAAATGTATGGAATAGTCTACAAAATTCAAGGTACAAGAGTAATTTCAAAAACCCAGAATAACAGGAGGACAAAGAACCAGGATACACAAGGCAGCATAAAATCCAATACAAAAACCCAGGAGCAATCCTTCAAACTAGGAAGCATGAAGCATGAATTCCCTTAGCAAGCTTGACCAGGACTTGGCAAGAGATGTTGCCTCAATTACCAGCATTGATCAAACTGCTGAAGAATCCCCCTGGCCTCTCTAATATACATATGAACATGCTGTCTTCCCTGACTACCTGATAACAGCTTTTTCTCTAAGAAGCATGGTGACCTTCGAAGATGCTGCTGAACTGCCTGGAGTTTATGAAAACCAAGCCTCCTATCTACCAGCAAATTAACTTCTCCACGTGGGAGTTTAGCCTCTGAACTCATTTCAGCCTCTGACCTTGCTTCCCTAGAGAATGACTTTTCAGCATCACCTGGGCCCCTCTCTGGAACGTGGCCTTCACCAGCTGCTGGAGACACAGGCTGCTCAGTTTCAGGACTTAAAATCTCACGCTGACACACAGGCCCAGAAATCCCACGATCCACTTCCTCATTGACATTAGGAGCAGGCACATTCATGGGCTGAACTGCAACATCCTCGCTCATACTGGCAACTGCCCAAAAGTGAAACCCAGCCTCCTCTTCCTTCCCTTTCCCCCATTTCAACATGCAGCCTTCATACCTGAGTATCCATTATGTTGTCCTTTGGATGAAGTCTCTTGATTATCCGGGGCCTGGACTAAAATCACAACAAAGACAAACAAACACAGATTTATGAAAGGATTCCTCGCATTCATTTCCTTGCACCCAGGAAACTCTTCCACATGCTAGTCTGAGGGAGATTTTCAGGCAACCTGGGGTGTCTTTTGAGGCCCACAGAGAAGTCTGGGAGAAAAGAATCGCCCCCACTGATCTGCTGGAGCATGGAGGACTCAGTTCAGGGCTGTGCCTTCTTTCCCCGTTTTAATAGATTTTGAGCATCAAGAACAAATTCCTGCTCTCTTTCCTCAACGAAAAATTAAGATGGCTTCTGGGAAGCTGCCATTACCAGGTGACCTCAATGGCCCATTGGGAGGAATATGTGGTTTGGGGGAGTCATTCCAAATGGATCACTGGGTGTCCACACAGGTATATGATTGCTGTCTATATAGTCTAGAGATGCAATCCTTAGATTGAAGCCTGGAAAACTACAAGAAGGAGGTGAAGAATTCATGAACTGTAATTCAAAGTTTATTTTATTTATTTATTTATTTATTTTATTTATTTGGGCTTGTAGACCGCCACTCCCAAAAGGCTCGGAGCGGATTACAACATAGCTCAATGAAAAACATACAATGAATAAAACATAAGGTGCAATAATACGTAAAACAGCAATAAAAACACAGTTAAGTCACAAGCTTTCGAAGGGTTGTCTAAACAAATGCGTCTTGCAGGCTCTACAGCAGGCAGCCAAATTTCGCAGAGCCCGCGTTTCTGGTGGCAACATATCTTCGGCGTCGAGTATTTATGTCACAGCGGATAAAGGAACAGAAATATAGAAGTTTAATTCCTCATCGGCCCAAAAAACCTCCAGTCTCTGTTCGTGTGAATAATGAAACTCTCATACAATTCACAAGGTAAATATATATCTTTGTATTGAATTGTATTTAACAATAACTGGCAAAACATCGAAAAACAACAGCCCTCACAGCTACCTCTCTAAACATCCTTTCCTCACAGATATTATAAACCAACTGTCATCAACTGTAACTTTGTAACTATCAAAAAAGCAACAAAGAGGTAATGCAATGCAATGGTTTATATACATCAATCAAAATAATATATCATGCAAAAGCATCACGATGCACAAGCATCTAAACAAAGAAATAATGAGGTGTAAACCTCTCACTCTATACAAACATGCAGACCGTTAGTAGTTCACAGTTACCCGTTTCTGATAATAATAAAGTAAAGCACACAGTGTTGGGAAATCCCAGTACTGAAAACCATCAACTATATGGTTGTAGGACAAAAATGAGTCCCAACAGAACGTAAACAAACCCCAGTGACTTATGGCTGCAAAGCCGCCGAACCCAGAACTCCGGGCAGGGACGTAGTAAACAAAGCGTCAGGCGGGACGTGACTCCGCCCACCCAAGGAGGGCAAGGAGGAATGCTCCGTGAACAGGGATGCTAGTGGCGTTGCAAAAGCGGTCCAGGCAAATGTCGGCGTGGAAGGTCCCCAAGCGTAAAATAAACCCCCACGATGGGTAAAAAAGGCGTCACCGTCAGCGAGATGAAGTACTGAGATCTTTCTCGTTTGGTGCTTCCTCAGGGACGATTGCGACCGGGAAAATACACAACTATATGGAACAAATACAGCATAAGTCCCCATAGGCATAGGGTTGATGGGCAGGGTAGGAGAATGTGCTTGCAAGTGTTGTCTTCAGAGTCCCCCAATGGGAGCAAACCGCTGATGCGGTTTGCCCCATTAGGGACTTCTGAAGACAACACTTGGTAAGCTCATTCTCCTACCCTGCCCATCAACCCTCTATGCCTATGGGGGACTTATGTTGTATTTGTTCCATATAGTTGTGTACTTTTCCCGGTCGCGAATCGTCCTGAGGAAGCACCAAACGAGAAAGATCTCAGTACTTCATCTCGTTGACGAGACGCCTTTACCCATCGTGGGGTTTATTTTACGTTTGGGGACCTCTCCACGCCGCATTTGCCTGGACCGCTTTTGCAACGCTCACTAGCATCCCTGTTCACGGAGCATCTCCTCCTTGCCCCTCCTTGGGTGGGTGGAGTCACGTCCCGCCTGACGCTTTGTTTACTACGTCCCTGCCCGGAGTTCTGTCTGGCGGCTTTGCAGCCATAAGTCACTCGGGGTTGTTTACGTTCTGTTGGGACTCATTTTTGTCCTACAACCATATAGTTGATGGTTTTCAGTACTGGGATTTCCCAACACTGTGTGCTTTACTTTATTATTATCAGAAACGGGGTAACTGTGAACTACGCAACGTCTGCATTTTTGTATAGAGTGAGAGGTTTACACCTCATTATTTCTTTGTTTAGATGCTTGTGCATCGTGATGCTTTTGCATGATATATTATTTTGATTGATGTATATAAACCATTGCATTGCATTACCTCTTTGTTGCTTTTTTGATACTGACTGTTAGAGGGCTTGACTGTATTATACACTGATTTAATATACTGTAACTTTGTAACTGACAAATCCTCAAGATTCCATTTATCAGTCTTGAGACAGCGCCATCTGGTGTCAAACATGCCACACTGCAGGCCATCTCAAACTGCAATAATACATCTTGTGTTGACTCATGAATTACTTTTCAAATGCAAGAATCTGACAACATATTCCAAAGGACCAGGGCAGTTATTGAAAATGACCTGCTCCTTGTCGACCTGAAAGACTTCACACTAGGGATGTCAAGTAAATTCTGATCTTCGGATTGGAGTGATCTCGGAGGCGATGCCTTAGGTATACTGGCCCCAGACCATGCAAGGCCTTGAAAGTAAGAACTAACACCTTGAAAGTGATCCGGCATTCAATTGGCAGCCAGTGCAGGTTCTGCAGTATAGGTGTTATGCGGCAGGTTGCGGATTCCCCCGCGAACAGCCGGGCTGCAGCATTCTGTACTAGCTTCAGTTTCCGGATCATAGTCAAGGGTAGGCCAATGTAAAGAGCATTACAGTAGTCAAGTCTTGAGATGACCGTGGCTTGGATTACTGTGGCTAGGTCATTCCGTGAGAGATAGGGAGCCAGACGCTTCGCCTGTCGCAGGTGGAAAAACGCGGTTCTGCTGACATTGGAGATTTGAGTCTCCATTGATAGCAGAGGGTCCAAATGGACACCCAGGTTTTTTTACTGATGATGATGGGCATAGTGCCTCACCATCCAGGGTCGACAGTTGGATTTCCCTATTGCCCGGACGACCCAGCCAGAGGATCTCCACCTTTGCCGGATTCACCTTCAACCTACTGGCTCGCAGCCATCCAGTAACGGCTTCAAGGCACAGATGGAAATTATCGGGTACGGATTCCGGCCGGCCTTCCATCCTTAGGATGATGCTCAAGCCCAAAGCTACATACCAGTTGAGCGAGCGGTCGCATATAGATGTTAAATAACAGAGGGGAGAGGATGGCTCCTTGAGAGACCCCACAAGACAAGGGGGATCCCCCGGAAAACAGCCCACCCCTCTGCACTCGCTGCTTTTGTTTGTGGAGAAATGAGGACAACCAATCTAGAGCTGTCCCCCTCACTCCAACCACAGCAAGGCGGTGTGCCAAAAGATCATAATCGACTGTATCAAACGCTGCTGTGAGATCCAATAACACAAGCAGTGCCGATCCGCTTTGGTCAAGCTGGCAACACAGCTGATCTGTGATGGAGACCAAAACCGTCTCCGTCCCGTGCCCGGAATGGAAGCCGGACTGGAAGGGGTCTAAGCTGGCTGTGTCATTTAGGAAGGTCTGCAACTGCTCCATTGCTGCCCTATCAATCACCTTGCCCAGAAATGACAGATTCGAAACTGTAATTGGAGGGAACAGAGGGATCTAACCCTGGTTTTTTCAGCAATGGAGCGACAACAGCCTCTTTAAAACCCTCTGGAAAAACTCCTTGCTCAAGGGAGCAATTTATTATATTCAACAGAGGATCACATAGCCCATCCAGACAAGATTTGACAAGCCCAGATGGACACGGATCGAGGGAGCAGGTGGTCAGTCAAGATGCAGCAACAATCCTATCACCAGCCTCTGTATCCAGTGGTTGGAACCGGTCGAAGGTAGGCCTGGCGAGTGGCCACGTAGTCTCAAGTTCGCTCACTGTATCAATTGTGGCTGGAAGGTCCCGGCGGAGGGACGAAATCTTGTCTTCAAAAAACCTCTGGAAAACCTCGGAAGAAAGGGCCTGATCATCATTATTTGGGATGGTAGGGACCATCGTTAATGACCGAATTATCCTGAACAATTGTGCCGGGCGTGAGTCAGCAGACGCTATCATGGTGGCGTAATGTAATTTCTTCGCCTCCTTGATAGCATGCTCATAAGCATCCATGAACTGCTTATAAGCTGATTTCGACCCTTCGTCATGGAATTTCCGCCACACGCTCTCTAGCCGTCTCTTCTCTTGTTTCATCAACCGGAGCTCCCTGGTAAACCAGGGCGAACAATTTCTACGAGATCAGAGAGGGCGTCTGGGGGCAATCTCGTCAAGTGCATTGGACAATTTGTCCACTTGCAACTCGATTGAGGTGCTGACAGGCTCCAGATCCCTCAGAGCATTCAGGAACCTATTTGATTCCATAAGTCTCTTTGGACAAACCCAAATCTGTTTGGCGCCTTTGCGGGGTGGAAGAGTTTGCTCCATTCGGATTCACAGGGCACAGTGGTCCGACCATGGCACTTCTATGATAGAAGTTAGGGTCACTTGGATTCCTGAACTGAAGACCAAGTCCAGAGTGTGACCGGCCTGATGTGTGGGCCCAGTATTGCAAAGTGAGAGACCGAGTGTTGCCATGGTCGACACTAGATCCACAGCTGAGATAGAAAATAAGCCTGGATCGGTGTGGATGTTGAAGTCCCCCAGAACAATAAGCCTGGGGAACCTCAAGGCCCACTCCGATACAGTTTCCAGCAGCTGGGATAGACTCTCTGCTGGTGCGGTAGGCGCTCGGTACACCAGCAGAAAGGCTATACTCTCCTGTGAATCCCACACAAGGCCAGTACTCTCAATACCGGTGGCGTTCAGCGCAGGAACCGCCCTGAGAGATAACAGATCTCGAGAGAGCATTGCTACACCACCACCCCACCTCCCGTTCCGATTCTGGTGGGTGACAATGTAACCCGGGGAAGCTAGATATTGGAGGATGGTCTCATCTCCCTCTTGCAGCCACGTTTCTGTAATACAGAACAGATCAGCATCTACATCCATAAAGAAGTCCCTGATCGTGGCTGTCTTGTTCCTAACAGATCGAGCATTTACCAACACCAGAGAGGAAGGGGAGGTAACTGGATGCCTGTCCTCAGTGTGCTGTGGGATAGCCCGCAGGTTAGAGTCCCCCTACCACGATTTGATCTCCCTCTCGCATTCGGCCTACATCTTGCATTTGGCCTACGTCTATCACCATAATTCCCCCTTCCCAAGACCACAGAGATGTTAGTCTCAGTATCAAGGGCTACATAAACACCTGGTGTGCGTCTAGCTTGCGGCAAATCCCCTGAAAAGGGGATGGGGCAGGGCTTGATGGGATACCAGTCGAGCTGATTAAAGCATGACGTTGGGCAGATGAAGTTTGCCTGACAGACGCTGGGGTAAAGTCAACAGGCCACGGTAGCGGTTTTAGCCTGATGGGAGGCCCTCCTGTTTGGAGGGCTCCACATCACCGTCCTCCAAGTTGCTGCTGAACTGCTGACATTGATGACCAGAAACAAATGATTAGCTCCGGGTGGAAAACAACATGTTTATATTACAAGAGACAATGGCTCTTTCAAGTAAGGAGGTGTTTACAAGGTTCCTTACATTAAGAAGGAAGCAAACAATGCTACTTAGGAAGGAAAATGAATTATCACTTAAGGAAGCAAATCTATTTATTTATTTCTGGCATTTTACCCCACTCTTCTCAACCCCCAGGGGGGGGGGGGGGGTGACTCAGAGCAGTTTCCAAAAAGGCACAATTTGATGCCCACACAGTAAAACACAGTATAAAACCCCAACATTCAACAATAAATACATTAAAATACTATTACATTAACATATCCTATGCATTCATTTATGTTAAAAACAGTGTTCCATCCATAAACAGCAATTGAGCCCTATTCAACAACTTTCCATTAAAATTCAGTCTAACATACTGCCTTGTGCTATTGTGCGAACGCCTGGTCCCATAGCCAGGCTTTTACTTTTTTCCTGAATGTCAGAAGGGATGGGATTGATCATATATCATTAGGGAGCCCATTCCACAGACGGGGAGCCACCACTGAGAAGGCCCTCTCCCTCGTCCCCACCAGCCGCATTTGAGAAGTTGGCGGGAGCGAGAGCAGGGCCTCCCCGGATGATCTTAATGTACGAGGTGGGACGTAGCGGCAGATGCGTTCGGACAAGTAAGCTGGGCCAGAACCTTATAGAGCTTTAAAGGTCAAAACCAGCACTTTGAATTGAGCTCGGAAGTGGACAGGCAGCCAGTGGAGCTGGCACAGCAGGGGGGTGGTATGCTCCCTGTATGTAGCTCCCGTTAGTAGTCTGGCTGCCGCCCATTGGACTAGTTGTAATTTCCGAACTGTCTTCAAAGGCAGCCCCACGTAGAGCGCGTTGCAGTAATCTATTCGGGATGTGACCAGAGCGTGACGACCGTAGCCAGATCAGACTTCCCAAGGTACGAGCAGCTGGCGCACGAGTCTTAACTGTGCAAAAGCTCCCCTGGCCACCGCTGAGACCTGGGGTTCCAGGCTCAGCGGTGAATCCAGGATCACTCCCAAGCTGCGAACCTGCGTCTTCAGGGGGAGTGCAACCCCATCCAACACAGGCTGTAACCCTATGCTCTGTCCGGCCTTTCGACTGACCAGGAGGACCTCTGTCTTGTCTGGATTAAGTTTCAATTTGCTAGCCCTCATCCAGTCCGACACAGCAGCCAAGCACCGGTTCAAAGTCTGAACAGCCTCCTTGGTGACAGGTGGGAAGGAGTGACAGATCTGGACGTCATCTGCGTACAGATAACACCTTACTCCGAAACTCCGAATGATCTCTCTCCCAGCGGTTTCATGTAGATGTTAAATAACATCGGGGGCAGAACTGAACCCTGAGGGACTCCGCAAGACAAAGGTTGCGGGGTCGAACAGGTGTCACCCAGTAACACCTTCTGGGTATGACCTTCCAGGAAGGATTGGAGCCACCGCAGAGCAGTACCCCCAAGCCCCATCTCTGCAAGGCGACCCAGAAGGATACCGTGGTCAACGGTATCGAAAGCCGCTGAGGGGTCCAGCAGAACCAACAGGGACAGGTAAGCCCAAGGAAAGGCCCTTTGGCCACTGCTCCCTCCGTGTGGCTCGGGCTTCTTGACCTGCATCACTTGACCTCTGATGGTCAGAAGCAGCTGCCTCAGCCCTACTCCCTTTTACACAGTGACCACATTTGTGGCAGTGCCCATATGACGGGGTGTGCCTCACCCGGAGCTCAGGCATGAGTAATGGGGCAAGGGTCACCTGGTCCAATTTGGGTGTGAGAGTGGGCATCTTACCTTGCTTTGATTGACAGTTGAAGTTGCTCTTCTTGGAAGAACTTTTGAGCTTGATTTGACCTTTGTCGTTGCTTTCTCCAATTGTGAACGTTTCGTAAGGTGGGATCAAAACCTCTTTTTGTTCAGGGAAGATGGAGAAGCCACTGATGTTGGCTCCGTGACAGGTCTTGATTGTGAAGAAAGTGCCCTGCCCAAAGACCTCTGCAATGGTTTTATTCAGGGATGAAGAAGCAAACTGTCCCAAACGGATGGGGTTATCGTGATCAGAGACCGTGAATCTTTTCCCTTCTACGCCACGATACACATTGTAGCAACCACTTTGGGAGGTCCTCAGTGCCTGGATGGCTTTTGTCAGAAGAAAGTGGAAACTCTTGAAATGGAAGGATTCCTTATAGGATTGTCCGCCTGCCCGTACTGCGTTGTTGAATTTTTTGTACAAATCCTTGTGTGTATGAGCATAAGCAGCGATCGCAATCCCATATTTATCCTTGAAGCCAGAAGGCAGCGGGAGAGAGCCTTTAATCTTCTTCCAGTGCTTGGTTACATTTTCCCAGACCAAACAATACGTTGTCTCAAAATCATCTGTATCCATCAACTTGTTCTCCATTGCAGATGAACAGCCGGAGTACTGGTCATCATATGAATCTGGGGCCATGGTCAATGAAACATACTCGAGGTCACATAAAACCTGATTTGAGGAAAAAGACAACACAGGAAAGCAGCTAAAGCAACCCAAGGATGAAACATGGGAAAGAATGGGTTACTTACCTGTAACTGTGTTTCTTCAAGTGGTCATCTGTGAAATTCACACTTATTATTATTAATAATAATTCGTTTGTATCCCACTTTTCCCCATGGGTGGGACTCAAAGCGACATACAAAGGTTTCAAAAAACACCAATACATATACATCAACAACAAAATACATATGGGTCTTCTTGCGCATGTGCAGGCAGTTTCAGACTCTCTAGATGAGGGGTAGGGTACCTATGGCTCAGGAGCCAAGTGTGGCTCTTTTCATGATTGCATCTGGCTCTCCAGACCAGCCCAGGCCTTGGTTTCCCAGAATGCAGCGAGGAGGAGTGACGCAAATGCGCCGCAACTGCCACTTCCGTGCCGCCATCACCGCTTCTTCCTCATTGCCGGGGATGACAGAGCCCGGCGGCACCTCATCCTTGTTTTCCTCTTCATCCTCTGCCACGGGCCTCGAGGGAGGCAGGTCTGGACCTGGCGCCGCAGAGCCGGGTCACTGCCTCCGAGGGATGCCCAGCTCATTGCCCTCATCGTTGGGCAGCTCAAGAGCCGCTGCCTCTTCGAGGCCTTCCGGAGGGACTGCCTCGCCGACGTCGACACCAAGGTCCACCTTGCCCCCGCACCCTCCTCCCCCTTCCTTCCTTCCTTCCTTCCTTCCTTCCTTCCTTCCTGCCTGCCTGCCTGCCTGCCTGCCTGCCTGCCTGCCTGCCTGCCTGCCTTCCTTTCTCTTCTGTTCTTTTTCCCTCTCTTTTTCTTTCATTTCCCCCGTCTTTACCTTCTTTCCTCCCTCCCTCTTCGTGCCTTCCTTCCTCTTCCTTTCTTTCTCCCCCTTCACCCTTTCCTTCTCTCCTTCCTTTTCCCTCCCTCTCTCCCCTTCCTTCCTTCTCCCTCTTCCTTCCTTCCTTCCTTCCTTCCTCCCCTTCACCCTTTCCTTCCTTTTTCCTTCCCTTCCTTCCCTTCCTTCTTTCCTCCATTCTCCCTCCCTCTTCCTTTCTTCCTTCCACTTCTAACCTTTTCCCCCAAGTCTTCCTTTCCTTCTCTTTCCTTTCTTTTCACTTCCCCCTCTCTCCTCTACTTTCTTTTCTTCTTTTCCCTTCATTGTTTTACTTTTTCCTCACTCCCTTTCCTTTCTTTTCCCCACCCTTTTCTTTCCTCACTTCCCATTTCCTACTTTCTTTACCCCTCCTTGTCTCTCTCCTGCTTTTCTTTTCTTCCTTTTCCATAGTTCGTTCTTCTTTTCTTTCTTCCTCTCCCCTCCCTCCTTTATTTCCTCTTTCTTTATTTCCCCCTTCCTTCCTTCCATCTTCTCTTCCTTCTCAGAGTCCTGAGCGTGCCTTTTGCAGAGCCAGGTCTGAAGTGTCCTTTCATTCTGCCGGGGGAATCCTTTTCTCATCGTATGTACGTATAGACTCCCATTGAGTTGAATTTAGTCTTAAAATATATTATATATATTATATGGCTCTCACTGAAATAAATGTCCAAATATTTAGCTTTTATGGCTCTCTGAGTCAAAAAGGGTCCCGGCCCCTGCTCTAAATGCTGGAAAAGGAAGTAGCCCCCACCCCCTCTGTAGCACAGCAGTTCTCGTTTGTGCCTGGGGGGCAAGGAACGGGACCGGGGGTCCCATTGGCATTGGGGCCTGCAGCAGCGGAGATGGATTCTGAAGAGGATTTAGAGGGGTTAGCAGAAGGAGAGTTTCCCATCACTGGGCCTCCTTCTCCCACAGAAAGCCTGGCTTGGGATGAAGGTTGGCCTGACCCTTAGAAGAGATAGATCACCAGGTGCAAATGGAAGAAAGCAGTGATAGCGAGGAAACTTATGAGCGGCTAGGGGAAGGTTCACAGGATCCTTTAAGTGAAAACATGGAAGAGAGCGGCTGGGAAGAATCTAGGGGAGGAGAGCTCTCATGAAGATGGCACAGCAGATGTTGGCAGGCAAGGCCGTAAATTTCGATAGGAGACGGGACATCGAGAATAGCAGAAGGGGATGGTTCCGATCAACCCTAGACAGGCCGAGGCCTGTCACCGGAGATTGAGACGACGAAGCCTAGAATCGTCGGGGACCTCGGCAGAAAGGATTAAGTATAGGATCCGTGGG
>JARBWK010000181.1:0-53063 GCA_030556195.1 Anolis apletophallus | reverse complement strand
TTTACATCCTGGTGAACTTTGGAGAACGGAGGACCAAGGATGATGGGACTTCCAGTACCTTCTTTCACTTCCAGAGACCACTGCAACCCTCATCCACTGACTGATCAAGACCACTTGGCACACAGAGCCCCCATGACCCACTTTACATCCTGGTGAACTTTGGAGAACGGAGGACCAAGGATGATGGGACTTCCAGTACCTTCTTTCACTTCCAGAGACCACTGCAACCCTCATCCACTGACTGATCAAGACCACACTTGGCACACGGAGCCCCCATGACCCACTTTACATCCTGGTTCAGTTTGGAAGAGGGCAGACCATGCATGATGGGACTTGAAGTACCTTCACTCACTTCCCAAAACTGCTGCAAACCTAATCCAATGACTGATCAAGACCAAACCTGACACAGAGAGCCCTCATGATGCACTCTACATGGGGGAGGGTGGACCACAGATGATGGGACTTGCAGTACCTTCAGTAATTTCATGATACCACTGGAACTCTCAATAATGCTGGATCAAGACCAAACTTGGTACACAGAACCCCCATGACCCACTCTACATCCTGGTGCACTTGAGAGGAGGGCAGAGCACAGGTGATGAGACTTGCAGTACCTTCAGTAATTACATGATACCACTACAACTCCCAATAATACTGGATCAAGACCAAACTTGCCATACAGGACCACCATGACCTACTCTACATCCTGGTGCTGTTTGGAGGAGGGTGGGCCATGGACGATGGGACTTCCTGTGCCTTCGCTAACTTCCTGGCACCACTGCGAGCCACATAAACAACTGCTCAAGACCAACTAATACGCTTCTCAAATAACCCGGGCACCGCTGGTTCCCCAGGCTAGTCTATAGATATTAATGTCATGTTCCTTTGTGGGATTAACACAACTCAAAAACCACTGGACAAATGGCTGCCAGATTTGGCCACAAAACATACCAATACTAACCCAAGGAGGGACCATCAGTCAAAAAATTGATTTTGTCATCTGGGAGTTGTAGTTGCTGGGATTTATAGTTAACACACAGTCAAAGAGCATCCTGAACTCTTGCAACAATGGAATTGAACCAAACTTGGCACACAGAATTCCCATGACCAACCGAAAATACCGGATTGGTGAGCATTGACCTTGAGTTTTAGAGTTGTAGTTCACCTCCATCCAGAGAGCACTGTGGACTCAAACAACATTGGATCAGGACCAAACTTGGCATGAATACTCAATATGCCCAAATGTGAACACAGATGGAGTTTTGGGGGGAAATACACCTTGACATTTGGGAGTTACAGTTTCTGGGATTTATAGTTAACACACAAACAAAGAGCATCCTGAAGTCTTGCAACAATGGAATTGAACCAAACTTGGCCTATTGAACTCTCATCACCAACAGAAAGTACTGAAAGGGTTTGCTTGGGAATTGACCTTGAGTTTGGAAGTTGTAGTTCACCTACACCCAGAGAGCACTGTGGACTCAAACAATGATAGATCTGGACCAAACATGGCACAAATACTCAATATGCCCAAATGTGAACACTGGTGGAGTTTGGGGGGAAATAGACTTGACATTTGGATTTATAGTTCCCCTACAATCAAAGAGCATTCTGAACCCCAGCAATGGTAGAACTGGGCCAAACTTCCCACACAGAACCCCCAGGTCATGGGAGGGATCCCCAAAGGCCATCCAGCCTGACCTCTGTGTTGTTGTTATGTGTTGCTGGGCTTGGCCTCATGTGAGCCGCCCTGAGTCCCCTCGGGGAGGTGGGAGGGGGGTATAAACAAAGTTAATAAACGAATAATACATTAATAATAATAGTTGGACCTCATAATAATAATAATAATAACAATGATAAGAACCAACACTTTGAAGGTGATCCGGCAGTTCGTGCTGCTCATGGGGGCGCCTGCCCGCAACCAGGCTGCTGCGTTCTGCACCAGTTTCAGTTTCCGGATCACCGGCAGAGGCAGGCCAATGCAAAGAGCGTTACGGTAGTCTAACCTTGAGATGACCGTGGCTTGGACCACTGTGCCCAAGTCGCGACGGGACAAGTAGGTGACCAACTCCCTCGCCTGGCGAAGATGGAAGAACGCTCCTCCACTGACGACGGAGAGTTGTGTCTCCACCGTCAGCTGAGAGTCCAGAGTGACGCCAAGACTTTTCACTGATGGCGACGGACATGACGTCACGCCGCCCGGGCGGCCCAGCCACAGGATCTCCGTCTTAGCCGGATTCACCCCCAACCTACTGGCTCGCAGCCACCCAGTCACGGCCTCCAGGCACTGATGGAAATTACCGGGTACGGATCCGGGCCGGCCTCCCACCCCCAGAACGAGCTGGGTGTCACCCGCGTACTGGTGGCACTCCGGCACAAAGCCACGGACCAGCCGCGCAAGTGGTCGGACGTAGGTATTGAATAAGAGAGGGGGGAGGATTGTCCCCTGAGGCACCCCGCAAAGTAGGGGGGCACCCCCAGAGGCAACCTCGCCCCTCCTCACTCGCTGCGGCCGGTTCCAGAGGAAGGAAGACAGCCGTTTCAGGGCTGCCCCCCTCACCCCGGCCCCGGCCAGGCGGTGGGTCAAAAGGTCATCAGCGACTGCATCGAACGCTGCCGTGAGGTCCAAGAGCACAAGCAGCGCCGATCCGCCCTGGTCGAGCTGGCACCGTGATGGCGACCAGAACCGCCTGCGTCCCTCGCCCCGAACGGAAACCGGACCGGAAGGGGTCAAGCCAAGGCCAGCCATTTAGGAAGGACGGCAGGCGCCCCATTGCTGCCCTCTCAGCCTCTCAACCAGCTGGAGAAGGAAGGAAGGAAGGAAGGAAGGAGGAAGAAGAGAAGGGGAAAAGGGAAGGAAGTAGAGAGAGGGAAAGAATAAGAGGAGGAAGGAGAGAAGGAAAGAGAGAAGGAAAGAGAGAAGGAAGGAAGGAGGAAGAAGAGAAGGGGAAAAGGGAAGGAAGTAGAGAGAGGGAAGGAAAGAGGTGGAGAAGGAAGGAATAAGAGAAGGAAAGAGAGAAGGAAGGAAGGAGAGAAAGGGAGAAGAAAGGAAAGAGGTGAAGGTAGGGAGGAAGGAAGGAAGGAAGGGGGTGAGAAGGGAAGGGGGAAGGGAAGGGGGGGCTGTCCCCGGCAGCCAGGCCTGGGCTCCGCTGAGGGGGGCGCCTGGGCCAGGCCCGGGTGTTTCGGACTCCAACTCCCAGGAGCCCTAGCCAGTCTACTAGCCGCGGGGGCTCCTGGGAGTTGGAGTCCGAAGCCCCTGGAGGGAGGGCCGGCAGCCGTGGCCCAGGGCGAGGAGGAGGAGGAGGCGGCCCGGTGGCTGCTGCTGCTGCTGCGGTGGCGATGACCCTCCCCTGCCCCCCGCTCACCTGTGGAGCCCGCCGGGAGGAGGGGAGGGCGGGAGGGCGGGCGGCAGGGCCCGGCCGGGCTTCTCCTGGGTCCGCGGCGGCGGCGGCGGCAGCAGCCAGGGAAGGCAGGCAGGCCAGGCGGCGGGCCAAAGGGAAAGAGGCAGCCCAGAGGGGGAGGGCGTGGCCAGGCTGCCCTCCCGCGCCCTGATTGGCGCCGCCGCCGCCCTTGGCCACGCCCCTCCGCCCCGCGCCCCTCCCCCGACAAGAGGAAAGGGGCGGGCCAAGCGCGGCAGTGGCGCCAATCAGGGCGCGGAGGGCAGCCTGGCCACGCCCTCCCTCCTCCCTCCTCCCTTTAGGGCGTGGCCTGGGCCTCCCTCCCAGGGTGTCCGTGGCGGGACCGGAAGGCCCTCGTGTCCGGGCGGGCGCCTGTGCCTGGGCAAGGGGTTCCGGGGCCACCTCCTCCCTCCCTCTCTCTCTCTCTCTCCGGGCAGGCGGGTCCCCTCAAAGCCCTCCCTTGGGAACCGGGCCCGGAGGGCGCCTGGGCGAGAGAGAGACACTCCTGCGGAGGGAGAGCTCCCGCCTGCTGCGGCCCCCCCCCCTGGCCCTTGGCCAGCCCCTTCAGAACTCAACAGCCTTGCACCTTCAAAGCCTGGCTGGTTGCTGCCGGGAAGGGGATTAGCAGTATTATTAGGAGGGGGTTCTTGTTGTTATTATTGGGGGGATTATTATTGTTGTTGTTGTTAATATTGGGACTGGATTATTATTGGGGGAATGATTATTATTGTTATTATTATTGGGAGGAGATTATTATTATTGTTATTATTATTGGGACTGGATTATTATTATTATTGTTATTATTGGGAGGAGATTATTATTATTGGGGGGATTATTATTATAATTAGGAGGGGATCATTATTATTGTTGTTATTATTGGGAGGGGATTATTATTATTGGGGGGATTATTATTATAATTAGGAGGGGATCATTATTATTGTTGTTATTATTGGGAGGGGATTATTATTATTGGGGGATTATTATTATAATTAGTCATTATTATTGTTGTTATTATTGGGAGGGGATTATTATTATTGGGGGGATTATTATTATAATTAGGAGGGGATCATTATTATTGTTGTTATTATTGGGAGGGGATTATTATTATTGGGGGGATTATTATTATAATTAGGAGGGGATCATTATTATTGTTGTTATTATTGGGAGGGGATTATTATTATTGGGGGGATTATTATTATAATTAGAGGATCATTATTATTGTTGTTATTATTGGGAGGGATTATTATTATTGGGGGATTATTATTATAATTAGGGAGGATCATTATTATTGTTGTTATTATTGGGAGGGGATTATTATTATTGGGGGGAGAATTATTATTTAGGAGGGCATTATTATTATTATTGGGAGGGATTATTATTGTTGTTGTTATTATTGGGAGGGGATTATTATTGTTGTTGTTATTATTGGGAGGGGATCATTATTATTGTTGTTATTATTGGGAGGAGATTATTATTATTGTTGTTATTATTGGGAGGGGATTATTATTATTGTTGTTGTTATTATTGGGAGGGGATCATTATTATTGTTGTTATTATTGGGAGGGGATTATTATTATTGGGGGGATTATTATTATAATTAGGAGGGGATCATTATTATTGTTGTTATTATTGGGAGGGGATTATTATTATTGTTGTTATTATTGGGAGGGGATTATTATTGTTGTTGTTATTATTGGGAGGGGATCATTATTGTTGTTGTTATTATTGGGAGGGGATTATTATTATTGTTGTTATTATTGGGAGGGGATTATTATTGTTGTTGTTATTATTGGGAGGGGATTATTATTGTTGTTATTATTGGGAGGATTATTATTGTTGTTGTTATTGGGAGGGGATCATTATTATTGTTGTTATTATTGGGAGGGGATTATTATTGTTGTTGTTATTATTGGGAGGGGATCATTATTATTGTTGTTATTATTGGGAGGGGATTATTATTGTTGTTGTTATTATTGGGAGGGGATTATTATTGTTGTTGTTATTATTGGGAGGGGATCATTATTATTGTTGTTATTATTGGGAGGAGATTATTATTGTTGTTCTTATTTTTGGGAGGGGATTATTATTATTGTTGTTATTATTGGGAGGGGATTATTATTGTTGTTGTTATTATTGAGAGGGGATTATTGTTGTTGTTGTTGTTATTTTTGGGAGGGGATTATTATCACGACACAAGCTCCACAACACAACAAGGGGAGCGTACCCACTGTCGCCAGGACAACACGCATCCATCGAAAGCCCTCCTGCCTGCGCAAGGCCGCTTCGAAGGCCCGGCCGGCCGAGACGTCTGGAAGCTCAAACCTCCCAGGGGGCCTGCCCGGGAATTGAGGGCCAGCACCGGGAGTCCGCTGCGTAAGATCCCCACTGAACAGAAGGTCATGAGTTCGAGGCCTGCCCAGGTCGGGGCGAGCTCTCGACCAAATTGCGTAGCTCGTTGTCGACCTTTGCAACCCAAAAGGCAGTTGCATCTCTCAATTTCCTCCGGAGCCGGCTTCAGCGAGGGAGAAGGGGCGAGGTTGTCTCAGGGGGCGCCCCCCTCCCTCCTTTGTGGGGTCCCCCAGGGGCCAATCCTCTCCCCTCTATTATTCAATATCTACGTCCGACCACTTGCTCGGTTGGTGCGCAGCTTCGGGCAGGAGTGCCACCCATACGCGGATGACACCCAGCTCGTTCTGGGGATGGAGGGCCGACCCGACTCCGTACTCGATAATTTCCATCTTTGCCTAGAAGCCGTCACTGGATGGCTGCGAGCCAGTAGGTTGAGGGTGAATCCGGCTAAGACGGAGGTCCTGTGGCTGGGCTTTCTGGGTGCAAGTTAGATCTGGACGGTGCGATACTTTGCCCGTCACCATCGGTCAAAAGCCTGGGAGTCCCCCTTGACTCCCTCCTGACGATGGAGAAGCGTGTCTCCATTGTCAGCGGAGCAGCTTCCCACCACCTCCGGCAGGCGAGGAAGCTGGCCCCCTACCTCTCCCGCCACGGCCTAGGCACAGTGGTCCAAGCCACGGTCATCTCAAGACTGGACTACTGTAATGCTCTCTACATCGGCCTCCCTCCGTCGGTGATCCGGAAGCTCAAGCTGGTGCAGAACGCGGCAGCTCGGCTGGTGGCAGGCCTTCCGTCTCGCGGCCACATCACGCCTCTCCTGCGCGGACGGCACTGGCTCCCAATAGAGCACCGGATCACCTTCAGAGTGCTGGTTCTGACCTTCAAGGCCTTGAACGGCCTGGGGCCGGTGTACCTGAGGGACCGCCTCTCCCCATATAGTCCCCCACGACCACTGAGTTCTGAGCCCTCGAACCTCCTGGCAGTGCCGAGCCACGCAGCCCTCCGCTCGACCTCGACGCGGAGGAGGGCCTTCAGCGCCATCGCTCCTGGATTGTGGAAGGCTCTCCCTCCGACGACCCGTGCGTTGCCCAACCTGCTGGCCTTTCGGAAGGCTTGAAAAACCTTCCTGTTCACACAGGCATTTGGTCAGGAACAGCCCCGGGGCATCCACAACGTGGTCGTAGGCCATTGCGTTATGGAGCGAGTGTGCGTTACTATACGGTTTTAATTATGGATGCAAACTCCGGGCATCCTCTTGCGTTTTAATATGTTTCACTGCGTTTTATCGTGTTTTTATTACGCCGTTAACATGGTGAGTCGCCCCCCCCCCCCCGAGCCGGACGGGAGAGGCGGCCAATAAGTCGAAATAATAAAATAAGGTAAATAAAAAGTAGGGAATTTAGGGGAGGCTACTTTGACTTATTTGCAAGGCCATAAAAATCTCCAGGAAGTATGCAAAGAACGAGGAAGCGAGAGCTCCCCCTGGGGGCCAGAAGCTGGGATGTTAAATAGCCTCTGAGTGTCTGTCTATATGGGTTGCGTGTCTATGGCATTGGATGTTTGCCTGTATGCGTGCGTTGCGACCCGCCCGGAGTCCCCTGCAGCGGGGTGAGGAGGAGGAGGGCGGGGTATAAACGAAGTAAACAAGTAAACAAAACACATGCTCTGGCAGGCAACAACAACACCGGGTGGTAAGGTCTGTGGCTCTTGATTTCCGGGCCGATTAGAGGAAGTGGCCGGGCTCATTGGTGGGAAGAAGAAGGCCGTATTAGAACTGGTCAAAGGC
This sequence comes from Anolis apletophallus, assembly GCA_030556195.1. Taxonomy (NCBI): domain Eukaryota; kingdom Metazoa; phylum Chordata; class Lepidosauria; order Squamata; family Anolidae; genus Anolis; species Anolis apletophallus. Next base: position 45,530 of record JARBWK010000181.1, on the reverse strand, counting down.
TTGTGGACACCACCAGGTCTCCGAGCTCTGCCTTATTTCCCGTGGGAGGGCGTTCCAGACGCGGGGGCCGCCACCGAGAAGGCCCTCTTCCTCTCTCTCTCGTCCTCACCAACCATGCTTGTGATGGAGGTGGGGCCAAGGGGAGGGCCTTCCCCAGAGATCTTGGAGTCCGCACCCGTTCCTAGGAGATGCGATCACGGGCCCGAACCGTGTATTATTTATATACAGCATTACTAGCTTGGGGACCCGGTGGTGCCCGGGTTATTTGAGGAAGGCATTGAGTGGCAAGATTGGTCCTTCTCACAATGTTCTTTGGGAAAATAATCAGGTGAAGGTACTGCAGATCCCATCCTTTGTGTCCCATCCTGCCCTTAACCGCACCAGGTTGTAAAGTTGGCCATTGGGCGTCTGTGTGCGAAGTTTGGTCCTGATTTGTCATTGGTGTGGGCCACAGTATTGTAAGGAAGTGAATTAAAGTACTTCAAGTCCCACCATCCGTGGTCCACCCTCATCCGTCTTTGGTGTGGGCCACAGTGCTATAAGAGAGTTAAAGTACTACAAGTCCCACCATCTGTGGTCCACCCTCTTCCATCTTTGGTGTGGGCCACAGTGCTATAAGGGAGTTAAAGTACTTCAAGTCCCACCATCCGTGGTCCACCCTCTTCCATCTTTGGTGTGGACCACAATGGTATAAGGGAGTTAAAGTACTATAATTCCCACCATCTGTGGTCCACCCTCTTCCATCTTTGGTGTGGGCCACTGGGCTATACGTGAGTTAAAGTACTTCAAGTCCCACCATCCGTGGTCCACCCTCTTCCATCTTTGGTGTGGACCACAATGGTATAAGGGAGTTAAAGTACTATAATTCCCACCATCTGTGGTCCACCCTCTTCCATCTTTGGTGTGGGCCACAGTGCTATAAGGGAGTTAAAGTACTACACCATCCGTGGTCCACCATCCGTGGTCCACCCTCTTCCATCTTTCCATCTTTGGTGTGGGCCACAGTGCTATAAGGGAGTTAAAGTACTACAATTCCCACCATCCACCACCCTCTTGGGTGTGGGCCACAGTGCTATAAGGGAGTTAAAGTCCACCCACCATCCGTGGTCTATCTTTCCGTCTTTGGTGTGGGCCACAATGGTATAAGGGAGTTAAAGTACTACAATTCCCACCATCCGTGGTCCACCCTCTTCCATCTTTGGTGTGGGCCACAGTGCTATAAGGGAGTTAAAAAGTACTACAATTCCCACCATCCGTGGTCTACCCTCTTCCATCTTTGGTGTGGGCCACAATGGTATAAGGGAGTTAAAGTACTACAATTCCCACCATCCGTGGTCCACCCTCTTCCATCTTTGGTGTGGTGCCACAGTGCTATAAGGGGAGTTAAAGTACTACAATTCCCACCATCTGTGGTCCACCCTCTTCCATCTTTGGTGTGGGCCACAATGGTATAAGGGAGTTAAAGTACTCCGTGGTCCACCCTCTTCCATCTTTGGTGTGGACCACAATGGTATAAGGGAGTTAAAAAAGTACTATCCGTGGTCCACCCTCTTCCATCTTTGGTGTGGGCCACAGTGCTATAAGGGAGTTAAAGTACTACAATTCCCACCATCCGTGGTCTACCCTCTTCCGTCTTTGGTGTGGGCCACAATGGTATAAGGGAGTTAAAGTACTACAATTCCCACCATCCGTGGTCCACCCTCTTCCATCTTTGGTGTGGGCCACAGTGCTATAAGGGAGTTAAAGTACTACAATTCCCACCATCCGTGGTCTACCCCCACCATCTGGTCCGTCTTTGGTGGGGCCACAATGGTATAAGGGAGTTAAAGTACTACAATTCCCACCATCCGTGGTCCACCCTCTTCCATCTTTGGTGTGGGCCACAGTGCTATAAGGGAGTTAAAGTACTACAAGTCCCACCATCTGTGGTCCACCCTCTTCCATCTTTGGTGTGGGCCACAGTGGTATAAGGGAGTTAAAGTACTACAAGTCCCACCATCCGTGGTCCACCCTCTTCCATCTTTGGTGTGGACCACAATGGTATAAGGGAGTTAAAGTACTACAATTCCCACCATCCGTGGTCCACCCTCTTCCATCTTTGGTGTGGGCCACAGTGCTATAAGGGAGTTAAAGTACTACAATTCCCACCATCTGTGGTCCACCCTCTTCCATCTTTGGTGTGGGCCACAGTGCTATAAGGGAGTTAAAGTACTACAATTCCCACCATCCGTGGTCCACCCTCTTCCATCTTTGGTGTGGGCCACAGTGCTATAAGGGAGTTAAAGTACTACAATTCCCACCATCAGTGGTCCACCCTCTTCCATCTTTGGTGTGGGCCACAGTGCTATAAGGGAGTTAAAGTACTACAATTCCCACCATCTGTGGTCCACCCTCTTCCATCTTTGGTGTGGGCCACAATGGTATAAGGGAGTTAAAGTACTACAATTCCCACCATCCGTGGTCCACCCTCTTCCATCTTTGGTGTGGGCCACAGTGCTATAAGGGAGTTAAAGTACTACAATTCCCACCATCCGTGGTCTACCCTCTTCCGTCTTTGGTGTGGGCCACAATGGTATAAGGGAGTTAAAGTACTACAATTCCCACCATCCGTGGTCCACCCTCTTCCATCTTTGGTGTGGGCCACAGTGCTATAAGGGAGTTAAAGTACTACAAGTCCCACCATCCGTGGTCCACCCTCTTCCGTCGTTGGTGTGGGCCACAGTGGTATAAGGGAGTTAAAGTACTACAAGTCCCACCATCCGTGGTCTACCCTCTTCCGTCTTTGGTGTGGGCCACAGTGCTATAAGAGAGTTAAAGTACTACAAGTCCCACCATCTGTGGTCCACCCTCTTCCGTCTTTGGTGTGGGCCACAGTGCTATAAGGGAGTTAAAGTACTACAAGTCCCACCATCCGTGGTCCACCCTCTTCCGTCGTTGGTGTGGGCCACAGTGCTATAAGGGAGTTAAAGTACTTCAAGTCCCACCATCTGTGGTCCACCCTCTTCCGTCTTTGGTGTGGGCCACAGTGCTATAAGAGAGTTAAAGTACTACAAGTCCCACCATCTGTGGTCCACCCTCTTCCGTCTTTGGTGTGGGACACAGTGCTATAAGGGAGTTAAAGTACTACAAGTCCCACCATCTGTGGTCCACCCTCTTCCGTCTTTGGTGTGGGCCACAGTGCTATAAGAGAGTTAAAGTACTACAAGTCCCACCATCCGTGGTCCACCCTCTTCCGTCGTTGGTGTGGGCCACAGTGCTATAAGAGAGTTAAAGTACTACAAGTCCCACCATCCGTGGTCCACCCTCTTCCGTCTTTGGTGTGGGCCACAGTGCTATAAGAGAGTTAAAGTACTACAAGTCCCACCATCCGTGGTCCACCCTCTTCCGTCTTTGGTGTGGGCCACAGTGCTATAACGGAGTTAAAGTACTTCAAGTCCCACCATCCGTGGTCCACCCTCATCCGTCTTTGGTGTGGGCCACAGTGCTATAAGGAAGTGAGTGAAAGTACTTCAAGTCCCACCATCCGTGGTCCACCCTCTTCCGTCTTTGGTGTGGGCCACAGTGCTATAAGGAAGTGAGTGAAAGTACTTCAAGTCCCACCATCCGTGGTCCACCCTCATCCGTCTTTGGTGTGGGCCACAGTGCTATAAGGAAGTGAGTGAAAGTACTTCAAGTCCCACCATCCATGGTCCACCATGGTCCATCCAGGATGTAGGGGGGGGGGCTGCGTGCCAAGTCTGGTCTTGTCCTGTTATGTTGGGGGCCTAATCAGGAAAATCAAGTTAAGTAAGTCTGAACGTCAATTGAGGCTGAGGCCTAGTTTGTAAAATCAGCCAAAGGAAGCCTTTTTGTAAACTACTGTCTCTGACACCTTTGAGATCTGGTATGTAGGAATGCTGGCCAATCAGAGGCGGTTTTGCATATTCTCCCCCAGTGGCAACCAATCATGTTGTTTGAATATAGAGGCTGGGATTCTTGGATGTTGGGCAATCAGAGTCCTTAATGCAAATACTCCCTCAGTGGCAACCAATCATGTTGTTAGAATGTAGAGGCTGGCTCTAGAGGCTGGGAGCCAATCAGAAAGCTGCCACATACATACAAACCCACAAACACTCTCTTTTATTATATACTCGCTTGGGGACCCGGCCCTGCCCGGGTTATTTGAGAAAGGCATTGCGTGCCAAGGTTGGTCCTTATCAGATGTTTACGTGGCTCGCAGTGGTCTCAGGAAGTTAGTGAAGGTACTGCAAGTCCCATCATCCATGGTCTGCCCTCCTCCAAACTGCACCAGGATGTAAAGTGGGTCAAGGAGGCTCTGTGTGCCAAGTTTGGTCTTGATCATTCAGTGGATGAGGGTTGCAGCAGTCTCGGGAAGTGAGTGGAGGTACTGCAAGTCCCATCATCCATGGTGCGCCTTCCTCTAAACTGCAGTCGGCTGGAGTGTGGGTCATGGGGGCTCTGTGTGCCAAGTTTGGTGTCTGTTGGTCTTGGTTCTCGGCCACAGTGGTCTGTGGGGAATGAAGGGTTTGAAAGTACTACAAATCCCATAACCCGTTGTGGTACTTTAAGTCCCATCATCCATGGTCCACCCTCCTCCAAACTGTAGGAGAATGTAGCGTGGGGTCATAGGGGCTCTGTGTGCCAAGGTAGGTTACTGTCAATTCCGGCCATACACAATGTCCCATGAGCTGAGGCCTAGTGGGGAAAAGCAAGTGAATGAAGCCTTACTGTCAATTCGGGCCTTAAACAGCACCCCATTAAGTGAGGCCTAGTCAGGAAAATCAAGTTAATGAAGCCTTACTGTCAATTTTGGGCGTGGTCTGTGATTTGTAGGGGTTTCAATGTTCTGTGGAAAGTGAATTGGGTGAAGGTACTGCAAATCCCATCATTCGTGGCCCATCCTGCCCTAAAGTGCTCCAGGCTGTAAATTGGGCCATTGGGCCTCCGTGTGCCAGGTGTGGCCCTGATCTGTCATTGGTGTGGGCCACAATGCTCTAAGGAAGTGAGTTAAAGTACTTCCAACTGCACCAGGATGTAGAGTGGGCCTTGGGGGTTCTGTGTGGCAAGTTTGGTGTTGTTCTCTCATTGTTGGGGTCCGCAAAGTGTGTTGGAGTTAAACCCGCACCATGCCTCAGTGCCTCAGGCCTTTTCCTCACCCCCTCTGCTACTTAAAAGTGTCGGAATGTTCGTGAAGGCTGGGAGCCACCCCCCTCTGGCAGTTTAGAGTTTTCGGAATGTTGGTGGTGCTGGCCAATTAGAGGCGTTATGCAAATAATCCCCACAGTGGCAACCAATCGGAACGCTGCCACATATCCTTCTGCACGCACGCACGCACGCACGCACACAAACATTCCACTTTATTATAGACTAGCTTGGGGACCCGGCGGTGCCCGGGTCATTTGAGAAGTGCAGCAGGACGTAGAGTGGGTCATGGGGGCTCTGTGTGCCAAGTTTGGTCTTGATCCATCATTATTGGGAGTTGCAGTGGTATCATGAAATTACTGAAGGTAGTGCAAGTCCCATCATCTCTGCCCCCCAAGTGTAGTAGGATGTAGATTGGGTCATGGGGGCTCTGTGTGCTAAGTTTGGTCTGTATTGGTGAATGGATGAGGGTGGCAGGGGTTTTCGGAAGTGAGTGAAGGTACTTCAAGTCCCATAATCCGTGGTCCGTCTCACAGAAAACTGCACCAGGCTGTAGAGTGGGTCATGAGGGCTCTGTGTGGCAAGTTTGGTGTTGATAAATCATAGGGTTAGGTTTGTAGCAGTGTTGGAAAGTGAGGGAAGGTACTGCAAGACCCATCATCCCTGTTCTGTCCCCCTCCAAACTTCAGTAGGATGTAGAGTGGGTCACTGGGGCTCTGTGTGCCAGGTGTGGTCTTTATCAGTGTTTGTTGGGGGCCACAGTGGTCTGTGGGAACAGAGGGGTGTGAAAGTACTACAAATCCCATCATCCATTGTCAGTCCTCCCCCAAACCTCACCAGGACGTGAAGGCAGTCATGGGGGTTATGTATGGCAAGTTTGGTCTCGATCAGTGATTGGATGAGGGTTGCAGCGGACTTGGGAAGTGAGTAGAGGCACTTCAAGTCCCATCATCCATGGTCCACCCTCCTCCGAACTGCACCAGGACGTAGCGTGGGTCATGGGGGCTGTGTCTGCTGAGTGTGGTCTGTATTGGTCCTTTTTGGTGGCCTCAGTGGTCTGTGGGAACCAAAGTGTTGGAAAGTACTACAAATCCCATAATCCGTGGGTCATGTCCCCCGACCCGAGCCAGGACGTAAAGGGGATCAGGGGGGTTATGTGTACCAAGTTTGGTGCAGGTCCATCACCCGCGCTGGTCGCTGTGGCCTGTGGAAGTGGCTGCCACATATCCGCCCTTCCGCCCTCCGCATACACACATACACACATACATACATACAAACATTCCGTTTTCTAAAGGTATACAGATACAGATATACAGATATATATAGTTATGTTTATTTATATCCGTTCTTTGGGCTTCTAGAACGCTCCCTCGAGAAGCCCGGAGCGGTTGACAACAGGTACTAGCAGGCGTAGAGCGGACACGGTAGGACAAGGGCGTAAAAGCAGATGAGCCACGATTTCGTCTACAACAGGGCTGGCCCACTTCTGCCCACCCAAGGGCCGGACTTCTGGTGAGTGGTCACCTGGGGGCCGAGTGGCCACGCCCCCGGCCACGCAGCTCCGCCCCCTCTCCCAAAGCGTCACAATAGCCTTGGAAGCGGGCGATTTGGGAGAGGAGGAGGAGCCACGGGGAGCCTTCCGCGGCCCCGCCCCCTCGCGCAAACCATCACGACAGCTGCTGTGACACTTTGGGGGAGAGGGCGAAGCCGCGAGGAGGCTTCCACGGCTCCGCCCCTCGCCCGCAGGCCTGGATGGCTCGCGGGAAGCGAGCGCCCGGTTCTTGCTTCCCCTGCGAGCCATCCAGGCTTGCGGGAGGGGTCGCCCGGCTCTCGTGTCCCTCTGATCAGGGACACCAGCGGCGCCTCCCAAGGAGGAGGAGGAGGGGAGGATTCCTCCTCCTCCCGCCCTTCCTGGCCCTCCCCCGCCGGGAGGGAGAAGGAGGAGGGAGGATTCGCCGCGGATCGCGGCGGCGGCGCAGAGAGGGGGACGGAGGCGGTGCAGGGAGGAGGAGCTAGCTCTCTTCCTCCTCCCTGCCCCGCCTCCCCTCCCCCTTTCGGCCGCCATTTTTTTTTAAAAAATTAGACATTTTTTTAAATTAAAAATGGCGGCCGGGGGCATGGCAGGGGCCGTGTCCAACAGGCGGGGGGGCCGTGTACGACCCCGGGGCCGGCAGTTGGACAGCCCTGATCTAAAACATTACTAGCGCTGAAATAATTCTAAGACTAAGCTCAACTACACAGAAAGCATAGCAGTTACTCAGCTGGAAAAGCCAGGCGGGAAAGAGCCGTCTTGCAGGCTGGGGGAAAAGAGGGCCGTTCCCTGACGCCCCTGGCTTCCTCAGGTAGGGCATTCCATAGGGTTGGTGCCACCACCGAGAAGGCCCTTTGCCTTGTTGAGGGCAGGTGGAGCTGCCGGATGGAGGGGACGTTGAGAAGATTTTGCACACCGGAGCGTAGGGACCTCTGGGGACAATATGGTGAAAGGCGGTCCCTCAAGTACACTGGCCCAAGACCACGCAAGGCCTTCTTAAAGGTTAACACCAATACCTTGAAGGAGATCCGGTGCTCGAGGGGCAGCCAGTGCAGTTGCCGCAATATTGGTGTAATATGGCATCTTCCCGTAGCCCCGGCGAGAAGGCGTGCCACGGCATTGTGCACTAACTTGAGCTTCCGAATCATCCCCAAGGGTAGGCCGATGTAAAGGGCGTTACAGTAATCCAGCCTCGAGGTGACCGTCGCCTGGATCACCGTGGCCAGGTCGTTCACGGAGAGGTAGGGTGCCAGCCGCCTAGTATGTGTGATATCATCCTATTGTGTAGTTTAGACTCTTGTGTCTTTTCCTGTTGCTAGTCAGGCTACTTCTCGAGTAGTTGTGGTTGTTTTCGTTGCATCTTTTATATAGACACATATACACAAACATATACACGCACAAAACACAACCCCCTGTCAACATGTTAGCATAAGATCAAAACAATACAAACAGTAGATCAAACTGACTGCCAACAATTCACACGTGACCATCTACATCTCTACTCCATTGACACACATCACAAAAGGTGTTGGAGGTCCCATCTATGCTCCGTGACGCATCTAATTTCAGATCGATGGGTTGCACCTTCGTGTTCGTGTCTTCCGTGGCCGTGCATTCCTCTCCTTACTTCCTCTCCCGGCTCTTCTTCTTCGTTGAAGGCTGGTCTTGGTCGTCCTTGGTGTATTTTTAATATTCCCTCCAACTATTGTTATGTGCACCAGCCCCGCCCCATACAGACCAAACTTAGCACACAGAGCCCCCATGACCCACTCTACATCCTACTACACTTTGGGGGAGAGTGGACCAGATATGATGGGACTTGCAGTACCTTCAGTAATTTCATGATACCACTGCAACTCCCAATAATGATGGATCAAGACCAAACTTGGCACACAGAGCCCCCATGACCCACTCTACGTCCTGCTGCACTTCTCAAATGACCCGGGCACCGCCGGGTCCCCAAGCTAGTCTATAATAAAGTGGAATGTTTGTGTGCGTGCATGCGTGCAGAAGGATATGTGGGCAGTTCCTGAGTTACTATTTATTTATTTATTTATTCATTAAATTGCAGTATTTATACTCTGCCTTTCTCACACCGAAGGGGACTCGGTGGATAACAGAACACGTATACAGCAAACATTCAATGCTCTGTATACACTGACAAGGCAGACAATTGTACATAGACATAGGCTTTTCTCATCTTTGGCGTCTTGGAGGCTTGTGCTCAGTTCTGGCCACTGGGGGGGGTGTGTGTGTGTGTTGTTGCTCCACTTTCTCCGCCGAAGAACTTTGTTCATAAACTTCCTCCTTGATTGAATTGCCCACATTTTTTCTGGCATTTCCTTATGGGTGCCTTAACTTCCTCCCTGCTTAAATGGTACCTATTTGTTTACTCATATATTGCTTTCAAACTGCTAGGTAGGCAGAAGCTGGGCTAAAGACAAGAAGCTCACCTCGATCTGGGCTTCAAACTGTCAACCTTTCAATTGGCAAGATATACTGCAGCTGGCGGTTAACCTGCTGTGCTGAAGCCCAACTTACATATGACTCATAGTTAAGAACAGGGATGAGACAACAGGAAGCGAGAAAAATCTACTCCTTGGAAGGACTCATCATGGGGACTCATCATGGGGAAAAGTGTCAGATTATTGCATTTTGAATAGCAATTCATGAGTCAGCACAAGATATATTTTCGCAGTTTGAGATGACCTGCAGTGTGACATGTTTGACACCAGATGGCGCTGTCTCAAGACTGCTAAATGGAACCTTGGGGAATGTCAGTTACAAAGTGACAGTTGGGATTGAATATCTGTGAGGAAAGGATGTTTAGAAAGGTAGCTGTGATGGCTGTTGTTTTTCGATGTTTTGCCAGTTATTGTTAAATACAATTCAATACAAAGTTATATATTTACCTTGTGAATTGAATGAGAGTTTCATTATTCACACGAACAGAGACTGGAGTTTTTGGGCCGATGAGGAATTAAACTTCTATATTTCTGTTGCCTATCCGCTGTGACATAAATACTCAACGCCGAAAAAAAAGGTGTCTCAACTGAGGCTTTCTCCAAACCTTGTTTCCACAACAATCCACAATTTTAACCATCCAATTGTCTCAGGGTCAGAAAGCGGGGTGAAATATTCTGAACAGGGGCACAGATTGCAACATAAACACCCCAGGGGTGTTAACCCATCCTTATGCTATCAAAAGCTTATGCAGCTAGAGTTACACTTAAAAATGTACCTGTTCCAACTTACAAACAAATTCAACTTAAGAACAAACCTACAGAACCTATCTTCACTGAAGGAAGGAGCGCCGCCCGCCCTAGCGAGGGAGAAGGAGCCGGGAGGAAGTCCCGCCCCTAGGGCGTTTCTTGTGGCTTCCCCCGCCTCCTCCTCGTGCCAGCCCCGCCCTTCCTTCCTTCAGCGAAGGAGCCGGGGGGAAGCCACGTCAGACGCCCTAGGGGCGGGACTTCCCCCCGGCTCCTTCTCGACCACGCCAGCCCCGCCCCCCGCAAGCACCCCCCACGGGGCGGCATTTACAGAGTGTGGCCTAGGGCGCCACAAAACGTTAATCCGGGCCCGAATCTATGTGTATATATACACATACACCCGATAACAGTGATGTCATTTTCCATCCACAATGCTGGAGTTCCCGCTCTCCTTGACACTTTTATGTCGTCATTTAATTTAAAAGGTTGGAATTATTCAAGGCCGAATGTGATGTATGTGATTTGGACCTCTCCTTCTCGCACACCCTCCCTCCCTCCCTCCCTCCCTCCCTCCCTCCCTCCCTCCCTCCCTCTTTGCACCACCACACAAATCTTATGTAATGCTATACAACCAATACAAATTTGAAAACGGAAGTCCTCTACCAGCCCGCACCACAGGAAGAACACCATCATCCCCACGTTAGCATAGGCCAATCTGTGCTTAAGTCCGTTCAGCAGTTCACCTCCGTGGGAAGCGTAATCTCTTCAGATACCAAGATTGATAAAGAGATCGATCACAGATGAGCAAAGGCATAGAGTGCATTCGGAAGGCTTCACAAAAGAGTCTGGAGCAACAATCACCTGAGGCAAAGCACCAAAATCCGTGCGTACAGAGCTATCGTACTGTCTATTCTCCTCTATGGGTCTGAAACATGGGTCGCCTATCGCCAACACCTACGACTCCTCGAACGCTTTCATCAGCGCTGTCTTCGCACAATCCTGTATATGTGTATATATGTGTGTTTTTGTATATGTGTGTGTATGTTTGTGTATATGTGCGTATATGTATATGCATGTATATGTGTACATGTGGGTAAGTACAGCTGTGTGTATGTGTATATTTCTGTGCATGTATATATGTATGTGTGCATGTCGTTATGTATATGTGTGTGTATATATTGTGTGCATGTATATATATGTGTGTGTGTGTGTGTCTTGTATGTATGTGTATGTGTGTATTTGTGTTTTTATGTGTGTGTATACTTGTGTGTGTGTGCTTTGGGCAAGAATGGACTGTGGGCCAATGGGGGTTTCCAGGCAGGAAGGAGAGGCAGCGGGAGAGGGGGAGGGTCCCTGCCAGAGAAATGAGTGTTGGGGGGCTGTCTGGTGGTATGGAATATATGTGTTTTGTGTGTGTATGTATGTATGTATATATATTTATGTGTGTCTATGTGTGTATATATGTGTGTGTACTTATGTGTATACTTATGTATATGTGTGTTTGTATATGTATATGTGTGTATATGTGTAGATATATATTTCAGTGCATGTATATATGTGTGTATGTGTGCATCTTTATGTATGTGTGTGCATGTGGCGAAGAACAATAGTAACATCCCTTCCTGCCTTTTATACTTCCTTTCTTCCCTCTCCCCCTCATCCCTCAGCTTTTCTCTTCTTTCTGTCCTCCTGCCTCTTCCCCCTCCTTCCCTACCACCAACATTCCGACACTCTAAACTGCCAGAGGGGGGTGGCTCCCAGCCTCTACATTCTAACTGAGGGAGTATTTGCATAATGCCTCTAATTGGCCAGCACCACCAACATTCCGACACTCTAAACTGCCAGAGGGGGGGTGCGTCCCAGCCTCTACATTCTAACTGAGGGAGTATTTGCATAATGCCTCTAAGTGGCCAGCACCACCAACATTCCGACACTCTAAACTGCCAGAGGGGGTCGGCTCCCAGCCTCTACATTCTAACTGAGGGAGTATTTGCATAATGCCTCTAATTGGCCAGCACCACCAACATTCCGACACTCTAAACTGCCAGAGGGGGGGGGGGGGTGGCTCCCAGCCTCTACATTCTAACTGAGGGAGTATTTGCATAATGCCTCTAATTGGCCAGCACCACCAACATTCCGACACTCTAAACTGCCAGAGGGGGGTGGCTCCCAGCCTCTACATTCTAACTGAGGGAGTATTTGCATAATGCCTCTAATTGGCCAGCACCACCAACATTCCGACACTCTAAACTGCCAGAGGGGGGTGGCGTGGGGGATCATGGGAGTTGTAGTCCAATGGGTTTTTTGTATATTTGGTCGGGTGGTAAACATACCTCATGGGGTTTTGCGTGTATGTGGGCTGATTTGGTGTGTCTGCCTTATGTGGCTTCTTTGTCTACCTGACTGTCACCACGACATGAAGGATTTTATATATATAGATTATGTAAACTATACAGGAAATGTTGAGTGGGGTTGTTTTAACCTCCGGTTTGCTAGTTCAACCAAATTATCAGGCCACCAAAGGATGCCACGCTATAAAGAGTGCCACCAACACGAAACGTTTGGGAAACTCTGCCTGGGAGGGTCATCCTGGGGTCAAAGACCACTGTTCTCTCCAATGTGAATTCTGCGCCTCTCGATTGGGACTCTCGGGGAAGCCCTTTCCAAATGCCACGTGTTCATAACATTACTCCTTAGTGTGAGTCCCTTGATGTTTGAGTAGCTTTGAATGACGAGTGAAGCCCTTTCCACACTCCACGCATGTATAGGGTTTCTCCCCAGTGTGAGTCCTTTGATGTGAGCGTAGGCTTGAACTGTGAGTGAAGCTCTGCCCACACTCCAGGCATTTATAGGGTTTCTCCCCAGTGTGAGTCCTTTGATGTGAGCGTAGGCTTGAACTGTGAGTGAAGCTCTGTCCACACTCCAGGCATCTATAGGGTTTCTCCCCAGTGTGAGTCCTTTGATGTGAGCGTAGGCTTGAATTCTGAGTGAAGCTCTGCCCACACTCCAGGCATTTATAGGGTTTCTCCCCAGTGTGAGTCCTTTGATGTGAGCATAGACTTGAACTACGAGTGAAGCTCTGTCCACACTCCAGGCATTTATAGGGTTTCTCCCCAGTGTGAGTCCTTTGGTGTGAGCGTAGACTTGAAACCTGAGAGAAGCTCTGTCCACACTCCAGGCATCTATAGGGTTTCTCCCCAGTATGAATCCTTTGATGGGTACGTAGAATTGAATCCTGAGAGAAGCTCTGCCCGCACTCCAGGCAGTTATAGGGTTTCTCCCCAGTGTGAGTCCTTTCATGTCTACGTAGAATTGAAAGATGAGTGAAGTCCTTCCCGCACTCCAAGCATTTGTGAGTTTTCTCCTCCATGTTTACAATCAGACGGGGGCTTAATTGCAATACTGATACCTGGCTGTTTTCCTTCCTTCCTTATCTCCAAGCGAGGTCACGAATTCAGGAAGGCCGTCACCTTGAGGATTCCTTCTTCCTATACGATGGTCTCCTTACGGCACTCACAAGGTGGCTCCACAGAACCGTCACGTCCCTGGTCGAGAAAGAAGCAAAAGGTCAAGGACGGAAGCCAGAACCCTCCTTTCTTTCCCCCCAAGATTTCCCCCTTTACCCTTCAAGGGTCACGTTGAGGGTGGAGGTACACCGCGAAAGGCAGCCTTTGGGGGGAGGGGGCTGGAGCGCATGCACGGCTCGTCCCAAGGCCGTCCCTGGGTCGCCAGGGAGTACTCTGCTCTGCACTTCACCCACTTACTTCCCGGCCCCTGACGCGCTGCTCGCACTATCCCTCTGTAGAGATTCCAGGTCCACTGACCACTTTCTCATGAATCCCACCGCTGCCACCACTTTGCGATGACGCCGCTGAGAGCTAGCGTCGACCTGTGTGGATTTGAACTCGACACTGTGGAGAACTGTGGCAGGGCAGGCGGTCCCTGATGTCCCCCCTCTGCCACCAGTGTGTGGAGACGCAGCTAACAGCGCCCGTCCCACTTTGTGAGGATCACTCTCATTTCCACTCGCTGCCACCACTCACTACACCTGGCTACCCACTGGGAAGAATTGAGGCGTGTGTGTGAAATAATCATGAGAGGAGAGGTCTTTCTTAAAGAACTGTCACGTCTATGCGATGTACTGAGCTTGGTTGGTTGTCAAAAGGACTCCCAAGAGGTACAAACGTGTGTTTACGTTCCAACAATCACAATGGGGCACAGTTTCCCCCGTACTACCTGACACAGGCACAAGCAGTCTCACTCACGGACTCCTCCAACAGGTAAATGGCCCACTGTAGGCTTCACCTAGTTCTTTTCATTCCCAACTTGGACAAAGACGGCTAGAGGGCAAGTGGAGGAAACTCCGTGACGAAGGCTCGGAATCAGCTTATAAGCTTGTTATGGAGACTACTGGTTGTGGGGGGTCGGGAGCAGGTGAGGGTTTTGCCCTCCCTTCTGCTCGAGATCCCCGTGTACAACTGGTGGGCCACTGTGTGACACAGAATCTTTCTGGAGCTCTTTACAGCCAGTTTCATTTTTAACTACCCTGAACAGTTTAGTGTCATCTGCAAACTTTGCTACCTCACAATTCACTCCTACATCCAGATCATTAATGAATAAATTAAAAAGTAACGGTCCTAAAACTGAACCTTGGGGTACGCCACTTCTCACCTCTTTCCACCCAGAGAAATGTCCGTTTATTACCACCCTTTGTTTCCTACAGTTTAGCCAGGTTCCAATCCAGGACAAGACCCGTCCCCTGATTCCATGGCTGAAGAGCTTGTTTAGAGCCTTTGGTGAGGACTTGGTCAAAAGGCTTTTGAAAGTCAAGGTAAACAATATCGACTGGGTCCCCTTCATCTATGTGTTTGTTTACACCCTCAAAGAATTATATCAAGTTAGTAAGACATGATTTGCCTTTGCAGAAACCATGTTGATTTTCCTTCAGCAATGCCTGTTCTTCTATGTGCTTAGTAATTTTTCTTTAATAATGGTTTCCATCACTTTGCCTGGAACTGAGGTTAGACTAACTGGCCTATAATTTCCTGGATCACCCCTGGATCCTTTCTTGAAGATCGGGAGTTACATTTGCCTCCCTCCAGTCCTCGGTACAGTGCCTGATCTTAGAAAGGTTATATATTTTGGCTAGAATTTCAGCAATTTCACACTTGAGTTCCTTAAGAACTCTGGGGTGGATGCCATCTGGCCCTGGTGATTTGTTGACATTTAGTTTGGTAAGGCATGAGAACATCTTCCTTGTTTATCTCTATCTGGTTTAATTCATTTAATTTCCTTCCTGAAAAAAACTGACTCAGCTGCAGGCATATGTTGTCTGTCCTCCTGTGTGAAAACGGAGGCAAAGAAGTCATTTAGCCGCTCAGCAATCTCTCTCCTTGTCTTCACTGATTTTCCCTTTCTGACCATTTTTCGTCAAGTGGCCCAACTGCTTTTCTAGTTGGGTTTCTACTCTGATGTACTTAAAGAAGTTTTTGCTATTTTTAAATGTTCTTAGCTATATGTGCCTCAAAATCTCTTGGCTTTCCCTGACGGTTGCTTTGCATTTAGTTTGCCAGAGCTTGTGTTCCTTTCTGTTCTCCTCAGTAGGAAGAGCCTTCCATTTCTTAAATGAGTTTTTCTTCTTTCCAATCACATCTTTTACTTCATTTGTAAGCCATACCGATGTCCTCTTGGATTTTCGGCCTCTTTCTTATTTTAGGAATGCATTTTAGTTCGGCTTGTTTTAAAGTATTTTTAAACAGTTTCAAGCATTTTGGAGGATTTGATTTTTTTTACTGTTCCTTTTAGTTTGTTCTTTACTATTTTTTCTCATTTTGGTGAAATTCCCTTTGTGAAAATGTAAGGTCTCTGTGTTAGTTTTCACTGACAGTTTGCTATCAAACTTAAGTTGAAGGTTATTGTGTTGTGGTCACTGGTACCTATGGGCTCAGTTACAAGGACATCTTGAACGAGATCTTGTTCGTTAGTTAGCACCAAGTCCAGGATCCCCTTTCCCTGGTTGGTTCCATGACCATCTGCTCAAAGGGAATAATCGGCTAGCATGTCGAGGAACCTTGTCTCTCTTTCATGCGTAGAACAAGAATTTGGCCAATCTATTCGGGGATAGTTGAAGTCCCCCATTATGACTAATTTATTGCTTTTTGAGGCCTGTTTAATTTCATTTTCCAGATAGCAGTCTGCCTCTGGAGTTTGGTTGGGAGGGCGATAGCAGATCCTAATGCTAGATTAGTTTTTTGTCCTGGGAACTTTACCCACAATGTTTCTGTTGGTGAGTTTGAATTTTCTTGAAATTCTAATTCATGAGATTCTAGCTCTTCATTTATGTACAAGGCCACACAGCCACCGTTTTCCCCTCTCCTGTCTTTCCTGTACAGTTTGTAACCTGGAATTTTTGTGTCCCAATTGTTTTCCTCTGTCCACCAGGTTTCTGTTATGCCAATAATGTCAATATTTTTTTCTTTTGCCAAATATTCTAACTCCCCTATTTTTTGTTCGAAGGCTTCTAGCGTTTTGCGTACAGACATTTATATTTATTGCTCTGATGCCCTTTCAACTTTGGCTGTTTATGAGAATTTGTAGAAGGCCTACCATGTCCTACCTCTTGACTACTTTCTATCTTTTCTGTTGACTCGGCCATTTGTGCGTAAATTTCATCCTCCATACTTGGCGTTTCACCCGCTCGGGCAGGAAGCTGCCCAGTTCAAACTTCAGAGCAGTTTTAAAAGCTGCTCTGAAGCCTTTAATATTAATTGCCAGCAGTCTGGTCCCATTTTTCGTTCAGGTGTAACCCGTCCCTTTTGTACAGGTCTGGCTTTCCAAAATGTCCCCAGTTCCCTAACAAATCTAAAACCTTCCTCTCGACACCACTGCCTCATCCACGCATTGAAGCTCCTGAGCTCTGCCTGTCTGGCTGTCCCTACGTGGAACAGGTAGCATTTCGAGAATGCTACCTTTGAGGTCCTGGACCTTAATCTTCTACCTAGCAACCTAAATTTGGCTTCCAGGACCATCCGTTTCGCCTTCCCAATGTCATTGGTACCAACGTGTACCACGACCACTGGCTCCACCCCAGCACCATCTACCAGCCTATCTAGATGCCTCGTGATGTCCGCGTACAACTAGTGGGCCACTGTGTGACACAGAATGCTGGACTAGATGGGCTGAGGCCTGATTCAGCATGGCTCTTCTTATGTTCTTATGTTCTTAAGTATCCTCGGTGCAAGAGGATATGGGCACATCCTCCGAGGAAGGGGTCCCAACTAAGGGGGCCGGTCCCTCTTCCTCAGACTGAATCAGTAGCTACTGAAACGGACATCCAAGTGCCACCTCTGTGTTGATGGAGACAGGCAGGATCTTCCCCGGGTACTGGTTGTGGGGGGTCAGGAGCAGGTGAGGGTTTTGCCCTCCTTTCTGCTAGAGATCCCTGTGTACAACTAGTGGGCCACTGTGTGACACAGAATGCTGGACTAGATGGGCTGAGGCCCGATTCAGCATGGCTCTTCTTATGTTCTTATGTTCTTATGATGTCCTCCCTGCCTGCCCAAGACCCCCATTTTCCAAAGCAGCTGGAGGGCTGCTCAGAACGGAGTGGGATGCTCCTATTTCATCCCTGGAGATCTCTTCCTCCTGCCTCACTTCCTCTCTGTGCTTCTCCAGGTCTGCTACCTTGGCTTCAAGGGAAAGAACACGTTCCCTGAGAGCCAGGAGCTCACTGCAGCGAATGCACACCCAGGACTTCTGCCCAGCAGGCAGATATCATACACGTGACACTCAATGCAAAAACACTGGAAAGCCCCCTCCCACTGCTGGCTGACTACCTCCATTTCTTGTTAATATGTTTTTATAATTTGACTCCTTTATTCTAGATAATTACACTTTTTTTCCTTTTTGTAGATTTACTGTTTGTTTTGGTCTTGATTAACTTTTTTACAAGTCTTTGGATATTTATTTTTTTTACTTGTTACAGGTGTATGTTGTGTCGCGCGCCGATAGGCACGCGGGCTGCTAAAAAATACCTTCTAGCAGCTAATACTAGAAGCTAAACAAGAAATTTACCCAGGAACTTACCAGTGCTCCTTATTTTCTTATTTGCAAGTAGTCTGCTTAAACTGCTCCTCACAGAGACAGTTGGCTGACTGATTTAAAAAACAGGATCTAGGCTCTCTGCTTAAAAACAGGAAGTAGGCTAACTCTTCCCACCTGGCAGGAGGGCTGCTGTAGCAGGCCCCACCCTTTCAAGGAATGGCCAAGGTTTGCGAGTTCACAGCTAGAAAATGCCTCCAAAGGGGGAAAAGAGAGGCCGAAGCAGCCCTAGCGCCCTGAGTGCCAAGCAGGTGAAACTAGGTGCGTCCCTGCCAGAGCCAACAGAACCAACAGAACCAAACACCGTGAGTCATGACGAAGCCCTTCCCAAATCCCCCATGGACTCAGACTCCTCCATTCAGACCCCTCCAGGAAACAGACTGAGCCATACACGCTCCCCAGAACACACCAACTTTGGGGAACAGGTAAGTGCCAGAGACCACAGTTTGGCACAGTGCCTAGACTCACCTTATCCGCCTGGGCAAGAGGCCTGTAATCTTGCTGCAAAGACACTGCAAGTAATCCTTGAGCGCTTGAACTACATTGCAGAGAAGATGGAAGCATTGTATCACTCTCTTGGCCAGCTCCCCTCCCAAGGGAAGCCAAGGGTTAACATGCCGAACCACGCTGAAAGAGAAGCAAAGTCTCCAGCTGCAGCCTCATCAGGAATCACCTTACAAACTGAGCAGGTGTCCATTCAAGTTCATTACCACACAGACAGATGGAGAAATAAGCAATCTATTACTGAATCACTACTATCTCAGATCCTCTCATAGATCTTCTTTCTTATCACTGGCTACCTCGCAGGTACAGAAATAAGCGTGTCTTTATGACTTTCAGAGAGGCCACAGCTCCCACCCGTCTCCTGCAAATGAAAGAATACCTACGGCAAAGACATTCTGTTGTGACCAACGGGGTATCATCCAAAGAGCACCCAATCGGGAACCTTGTAACAGGCGAGTGCCGACCCACCACTTCAAACAATGCAAGCAGACATTGATCATCTTAAGGCCCAACTGGGTCCGTTACTTTTTAATTTATTCATTAATGACCTGGATGTAGGAGTGAATTCTGAGGTAGCAAAGTTTGCAGACGACACTAAACTGTTCAGGGTAGTTAAAAATGAAACTGACTGTAAAGAGCTCCAGAAAGATCTCTCGAAATTGAGTGAATGGGCAACAAAGTGGCAAATGCATTTCAACCTAAACAAGTGTAAAGTCATGCACGTCGGGGCAAAGAACCCCAACGACACCTACCAATTGATGGGGTCAAAGCTTTCCGAGACAAACCAGGAAAGGGATCTTGGGGTCTTGGTGGACAGCTCAATGAAGATGTCAACCCAGTGCGCAGCAGCGAAAAGCAAATTCTATGCTTGGCATGATCAGGAAGGGAATCGAGAATAGGTCGTCAAATGTTGTATTGCCTCTCTACAAATCTATGGTGAGGCCACATCTGGAGTACTGTGTACAATTCTGGTCTCCGCACCTCAAGAAGGATATAACGGAACTGGAAAAGGTACAGAAAAGGCGACAAGAATGATCCAAGGGATGGAGCGGCTCCTCATTTAAAACCAGGTTGCAACGCCTGGTCTTTTCAGCCTTGAAAGACGGCGTCTAAGAGGTGACTTGATCGAAGTGTATAAAATCATGCATGGGATAGAAAAGGTGAACAAAGGAAAAATATTTTCTCTGTCACCCAACACTAGGACTAGGGGGCACTCCCTGAAGCTCCAAGGTAGGAAAGTTAGGACTAACAAAGGGAAATATTTCTTCACCCAGAGGGTCATTGGGTTATGGAACTCACTTCCAGAGGAGGTTGTGACAGCGGTCAGCCTGGACAGCTTCAAGGCAGGATTAGACAGATTCATGGAGACCAAGTGTATCGGTAGTTACTGAAAAGGACATTCAAGTGCCACCTCGGAGTTGGTTGAGGTAGGCAGGATTTCCCTGGGTACTGGTTGTGGGGGGTCGGGAGCAGGTCAGGGTCTTGCCCTCCCTTCTGCTCGAGATCCCCGCGTACAACTGGTGGGCCACTGTGTGACGCAGAATGCTGGACTAGATGGGCTGAGGCCCGATCCAGCATGGCTCTTCTTATGTTCCTATGATCTCTGTCTCGTGGACTCCAGATGAGCCTCTCTCGGACCCGGGACACAGAGGAGGTTCTCATTTGCTGGCCGGGGTGCTCTTGGGTGGGCAGGTAGGATCAAGCGGTCTGTTAAGTATGAAGGGCCCTGGCCCCGCAGGGCCTTGAAGGCAGGGGGGGGGTCTAAGGTAATTTTAAATGGTAGGCGAACATTATTTTGGCGCCCCCCCCAACATTATTTTGCCGCCCCCCATGTAAAACAAATATACAATTATAATATCACAATACCATTAGTAGTATTATATTGTATCAATGTATATACAATATATTATACCATACTCATACTATATTATATCATAATTATATTATACTACATTACAATATATGTAATCATATTATAATATATTGACATTATAATATAATGTAACATTCTATTATATTATTATTATAAAATAATAAAATCATTTATTTAAATAAAATTATCCTCTACTAAATATTTTCATTACTCCTATAAAACTCAAAAAACTCAAAATAAAGTAAAATAAAATATTATATACTACTATTTTGTACGATACCACTATACTGCAATATTGTTTGTAATATTACATGTAATATAAAATATATCATTATTCTATTGTTATATTGTATTTGTATTATATTGTATGACAATATTAAGCAGAACTGTATAATAATCAACAAGAAATGCCATGTAAATGCATCAAAATCAGAATATATTACCTACCACCCTTCTCATAATTCATAGGAGTCTCCCATAAGTCCAAAATTAGGATCCCAATGTAAATGTAAATAGAAAAACAGCCAAAATGTTCAAATGAGGTCGAATACAGGCAGCGCGGCCTGGGCAGACTTGGGCCCTCCCTCCCTCCCTCCTTCTAGGTGTTTTGGCCTCCAACTCCCACAACTCCTCATAGCCTCAGGCCCCTCAGGCCTAGGCAGAAATAGAGCCGAAGGAAGGAAGGAGGGAGAGAAGAGGTCACAGAGGAGGAGGAGGAGGAAAGCCCGTCATTCATTCCCTCACTTACACTTCCTTCACTGATTCTTTTCTCCTTCCCTGTAAACGCGCACGCGCGGCGGAGACAAAGGGAGAGGGGCACTCCCTGGCTGCCCGATAGGGAGTGCTTTGCTTACAGGCTTCTGCGCAAGGGAGCTACTGGGCATGCGCAGAGGTTTTCGCGCATGTGCAGTTGCTCCTGCGCTCAACTTCAGATCCGGAGCAACTGCGCCTACGTGAAAACCTCGGCGCGTGCCCAGAAGCGGCGTCAGAGTGCGGAAGGCCAGGGTCAAAAGGCAGGCAGCTGCAGCACTGTCTGAGGAACATCGGCAGGGCCAGGATGGTGCCCCATGCGGCCAGGATGGCGCCCCCTTCCCAGATGGCCTAGATTCCCTAGGCGGCCGCCTACTTGGCCTATCTTGTAGGACCGCCCCTGCTTGAAGGTCAAGGTCAGGGTCTTATGGAGGACTCTGTATTCGACCGGCAGCCAGTGCAAACGCTGCAGGGATGGTGAGATGTGGCATCTCATTGGTGTTTTTGTGAGGAGCCTGGCAGCAGCACTCTGCACTCTCTGGACCTTGCGGGTGAGTGACCGAGGCTTATATGTGATATAAGGCATTGCAGTAATCCAGCCTTGATGTAACCGTGGCGTGGATTACTGTAGCTAATGCCTCCGTTGGAAGGTAGGGCGCCGAGGGGGATGGGGTCAGCGGTTCTCCTTCGAAGGGGGGCAATGAGTAGACTGGTTCTAATGGACGGCCCGGCCCCCAGCGGTTCCTACCTTGAGGCAGAAAACACTCGCCCTCCAGGGGAAACAACCCCGTGAAGGCTACAGCAATGAAATAACCCCTCCCCAAGTACTACTTCCAACAGAAAGATCCTATAACCGAGCCAAATGGACCCCACACCTGAACCAAAGAATAACGGATCTGCTGGCCACAGGTCAGCTTATGAGCCTTCGCTCCTCTCTGACATCAGCTGGAACCACCAGCACACTCGTGGAAAGCTATAGAACCATCACGCAAGAGCTTCAGGGACAGCTAAACCAGAGCAACAGCACAGTCCGGAAACAGCAACACCGACAACAGGACCAACAATCCCAGGCGGGGTGTGACAAGGAGTGTGTTTCCGCCAAAAAGGCACCTACCACTGCTTGTCCGATTTGCAAACCCAACGCTTCCCCTACAACTGCACAAGCTCTCCTTCCGCAAAAGAGACAATAATGTAAACAATGGCTGGCTCGCAAGAAGGGAGAGGCCACGAAAAACAACTGGGCCCGGCCCATCCAAGCAGCCAAGGCAAAAGATGCCGCCGCCTTCTGGCCTACCACTTCTAATATCCAAACTTGGGACCGTCCCTTGGTTGACTCCCAAATACCCCCAGGAATCTGGGAAGCACACTTTCAGGAACTTTACAGGGATGCCTCGCCGGACATCGTGGGTGGAGATGCCTGCCCAATCTCATCAATGGAAGGCCTCCCCATGTGGCCCCCAGCGACGCCTGCCGAAATCAGAAGACTTGTAGCTCAATTGAAGCCAGGAAAGGCGCCAGGAGAAGACCTGATGCCCCCGAGGTCATTAAGAACCACCTGGACTCCTGGTCCCCCGTCCCAGCGTCATTGTTTACCTGCATAGATCAATATGGACAGGTGCCAAAGGACTGGGGGCTGGCAATTATTGTCCCCACATCTAAAAAGAAAGGGAAACAGGGTGACCCCGCAAGCTATGGGCCCATCAGCCTCTTCAATACCACCAGCAAAACATACGCAAGGCACCTTCAATGGAAACTGCTGGACTGGATGGAGCAAGAGAAGATGCTGGCAGAGGAGCAAGCCGGCTTCAGGGAAGGACGGTCCACCATCGATCAATGTATAGTATTGCAACACCTCATAGAAAAATACTCCTCCCACAAGCCACCCTCCCTCTGTGCTGCGTGTATAGGCTTCAGAGCAGCCTTTGAGTCCATTTCCCGTACCAGGCTATGGGGAAGGCTTGGGCCCACCTCAATAGACAGGCGGCTTCTGCAGTTACTACGGACACTCCATGAAGGAACTCCTCTGAAAGTAAGACGCAGTTCCCAGGGCCATCTTACCCAAGCGGTCAACACTGAGAAGGGCGTCAAGCAAGGGTGCCTTTTGGCCCCACTTCTCTTCAATTCCTACATCAACTCTATGGTGGAACACCTATTCAACTTGGGTTTCCACCCTCCAAAACTAGCCGAAAGGCCCCTCTCCACCCTGCTCTATGCTGACGACGCAGTGCTTCTCTCCAGAACTCAAGTTGGACTGAAGAGAGCCCTGAGAGCATTGGCACATTACTGCCAGGAAGAACAGCTGCATCTCTCGATGTTGGTCTTTGACCGTAAATATCTATCTATCTATCTATCTATCTATCTATCTATCTATCTATCTATCTATCTATCTATCAGTTGCACCTCAACTTTCAGAAAACTAAAATTATGGTGTTTGCTAAACGACCCGAGAGGCACAACTGGAGAATAGATGGAAACAAAACAGAGCAGGCCTCAAGCTTCAAATACCTTGGAGTAACCCTCCACGGCAGCAACAGCAGGGAAGCCCACGCAGAGTCCGCAGCAGAGACGGCACAAAAGAGCCCCTCCGCTGTCCTAAGATGTCTCAGGACGGGAGGAGGTCCCTTTACACCGGCGACACTTAAACCTTTTGAAGCAAAACCAGTCGCACAAATGCTGTATGGAGCCCGGCTTGGACCCTTCTCAAATTATGCCCCACGAGAGCGTGTCCAATTGAAGTTCCTCAGAGCGGCTCTACAGGCTCCCAGACGTGTCCCTAACGCCACCCTGCGATTGGAGACAGGCTTCGCGAAAGTGGAAGCGAGAACATGGGCAGCTATTCTCAATTACTGGCTACACCTATGCTTCTCCCCACGTGGCCTTGCCCCCCTCACCACGAGAGACGACTTCCAGTCCACACGGATTAAGACAGTTGCAGCAAAGACCGCAGCGCTAGGTCTCTCCCCAGGACAATGGCTAAGCATGAGATGGGACCGAGCCAAGGATCTCATTAAGCAACGGATCCTGGACAGAGAGCGCCAATCGGACCCAGCCTGTTCCCCAGCCTTCATTGGTAGGGAAGCCACTAGATCCCTCACTGTCCCCATGGCATACCTCACAGACCTGGAGGGGCCCAGACACCAAAGGGCTTTGACCCTGGCAAGATGCCATGCCCTCCCATCGGCTGTATTGGAGGGGAGGTCTCGGAAGACCCCCTTCATTCAAGCAGAGACTACGCCCCTGTGGGTCTGGCCATGTGGACACAACTGAGCACGTGCTTCTCCAACGCATGTTCTACAGAGATCTGAGACCCAATCTCATTGGGCCATGGCTTCTGAAGTACCCGGGGCGCAGTGAAAGGTGTCCTTCCCCCCTGCTGCTGCTGCTTCCGGGCTCTAGCACTGCAATGGCTGACAGTGTGGCCGAGTTCTGTGCTGCTGCCCTCAACACCAGGCGGGTGACGACTGACACCGTAAGGCAACAGTGTCTTTTAAAATACATTTCTATACTGATTTCTAGCCTGATTTTAAATAACTGTTGACTGGGGAGTTGTCCTTCTCCTCTTGGGGCGCTTGTGCCCGTTTTGTGCTGGTCTGTGGCCGTAATAAAGTTTTGATTGATTGATTGAACGCTTTGAAGGTCATCCGGTGCTCAATTGGCAACCAGTGCAGTCGCTGCAAAGTTGGGGTGATATGCGCCCTGGCCAGCACTCCAGCGTTCTGCACCAGTTTAAGCTTCCAGACGACCCACAAAGGCAGGCCAATGTAAAGGGCGTTACAGTAGTCCAGCCTCGAGATGACCGTAGCTTGGATCACCGTGGCTAGGTCACTCCCGGTGAGATAGGGCGCCAGCCGCCTAGCCTGCCGCAGGTGGAAGAAGGCGGATGTGCTGACAGCGGAGGCCTGAGTCTCCATCATCAGGAGTGGATCTAACGGGACCCCCAGACTCTTTACTAGGTGCGCCGGGCATAGTGCCTGGCCGTCCAGAGTAGGGAGCTGGAGCCCACACCCACCAGGATGGCCCAGCCAGAGGATCTCCGTCTTCGAGGGGTTCACTCTCAGCCGACTGGCTCGTAGCCAACCAGTCACGGCTTCAAGGCATTGTTGGAAACAATCGGGTACAGAGTCCAGTCGGCCGTCCATCCTCGGCACCAGCTGGGTGTCGTCCGCATACTGGTGGCACTCCAGACCGAAACTCCGCTCAAAACTTTGCAAGTGGTCGCATGTAGATGTTGAATAATTGGAGGGAACCGTACGATCTAATTCCGTTTTTTTCAGTAGCGGACTCACCATCGCCTCTTCCGATCCCCCTAGGAACACTCCTTGCTCAAGGGAGCGGTTAACTATCTCCAACACGGGGCCACGTAACCCCTCCCAGCAAGATTTAACTAGCCAGGAGGGGCACGGGTCAAGGGAGCAAGTGGTCGGTCTGGCTGCAGTCATGATCCTATCGACAGCCTCTACGTCCAGTTGATGGAACCGGTCGAGAGTGGGCCCACCAAGAGGCCACGGAGTCTCGAGTTCACTTACTGTATCAACCGTGGCCGGGAGATCCCGGCGGAGCAGCGAAATCTTGTCCGCGAAAAAGCCCTGAAAAGCCTCAGCAGAAGGGGTCGAATCTTTACCATATGGGACGGTAGGGACCGTCGTCAGGGACCGAATAATACTGAACAGTTTAGCTGGGCGTGAGCTGGCAGACTCGATCAAGGAGGCACAGTATAGTTTTTTAGCCTCCTTAATAGCATTCTCATAAGTTTCTTTAAATAACTTACAAGCCGATTTCGTCGCTTCGTCACGGATCTCTCGCCACACGCCCTCTCGCCGTCTCTTCTCCCGCTTCGTCACCCGCAATTCCTCGGTGAACCAAGGGGAGCGACTGTTGCCAGGTTGGAGAGGGCTCTTTGAGCCGCGGCACATTTTTTACGTTTGCAAAACCCTGGGGCACACCACCAACCAAAACGACACTCTAACACAGTAATGCACATAGTTAGTATGTTCTTAAATGTTTTTAAATGTATTTATACGCTCAGTGTGAAACCTGGGCCTGTTTCGACGAACACAACATAGACATCCTGGCAGGAATGGCAGAAAGACACAAGCTTCCCACACGGAACTCCCATAACCAAGAGGAAATACTATAAGAGTTTGGTGGGCATTGACCTTGGGTTTTGGAGCTGTAGTTCACCTATATCCAGAGAGCACTGTGGACTCAAACAATGTTGGATCAGGACCAAACTTGACACGAATACTCAACATGCCCAAATGTGAACACAGATGGAGTTTGGGGGAAATAGACCTTGACATTTGGGAGTTACAGTTTCTGGGATTTATAGTTAACACGCAACCAAAGAGCATCCTGAACTCTTGCAACAATGGAATTGAACCAAACTTGGCCTATTGAACTCTCATTACCAACAGAAAGTACTGAAAGGGCTTGCTTGGGAACTGACCTTGAGCTTGGAAGTTGTAGTTCACCTACACCCGGAGAGCACTGTGGACTCAAACAATGTCATGTCATGTTGTTGTTTGTTTTCTATCCAGAATCACAACGTTGGAAGGAGGCTCTCCACTTTAAGGTCCCTCAAACAGGCACGGGGAAACTTCGGCCCTCTGGGTGCTTTGGACTCCAACTCCCACCATTCCTCACAGCCTGAGGCCCTTTCCTGCTTAAGTGGCTGAGGGGGAGGAAAAGGGCCTGAGGCTGCTAGGCATGGTGGGAGTTGGAGTCCAAAACACCGGGAAGGCCCAAGTGTGCCCATGCCAGCTCTCTACAGAGACCTCTTGCTCCCCCTCCCCCTTCGCTTTGCCCTTCCTTCCCCCTCCTGCCCAACACTGACTTCTTCTTCTCCGCTGCCGCTTCTGCCGCCATTTTGGTCCCAGGGGGCAGCGTGAGCGTGTTCAGGAGGGGAGGGGGGAGGGAGGGAGGCGTGACCCGTGCGGGCGCTACTGCCCAGACCCGCCCCAGAGCAAAGCGAGCAGAGCCAGGCTGGGAAGAAGGGGTCTTGGAGGTTCCCGTTTCCCACGGCACACCTGAGGATCGCCCACGGCACACTGGTTGGGAAACACGGCATGAAATGAACACATGGGCCCATAACTCCCTGGGCCACCTTCCTCCTCCCCTCCCAAGTGCGCGCACAGCAGGAGCCTTTCCCCACCCCTCCTCTTGCCCCACGTGCGTGGCGGCTTTCCCTCACCCCTCTTCCTCCTCCAATCAGGGGCACAGCCACAGCCTACAGGGCACCGTTTGGTCACTCCCTCGTGCCCACCGCTTCCCTCCCCTCCTTCCCTTCCTTGCCTCCCTCTCTCCTTATCTTCCCAATTGTAGTAATATTTATGCACCGCTGTGGGATTATTTGCATAAAGGACTCTGATTGGCCAGCCTCAGAACTCCAACACTCCAAGGCACCAGATTATAATGTGTACGCTGCTCGTCAGGGTAGAAAAATGGCCTCCTCACACGCCTTGGCAGGTAATGAGCACCCCTGACCTACAGTATGTATAGAATAAAAGTCAGTGTTTGCGGCGGTGTGGAGGGAGGAATATGTGCCAGTGTTTCGATTGCTTGCCACTGTGGAATTATTTGCATAAAGGACTCTGATTGGCCAGCCTCAGAACTCCAACACTCTAAGGCAGGGGTGCTCATTAGGTAGATCGCGATCGAATGGTCGATCCCAGGACCGAAGGTCGATCCCAGATGGATGGGGCACTTCTGAGGGGGCGGAGCCAGGCCGCGCGAAGCTCCACCCCCTTCTCCCCCACCCCGGCTTCTGGAGGGAAGAGGGGGGGAACGCCAAGGCAGTAGTGGCATAGATAGCCCCCACTGGCTTGGCATTCCCGCCTCTTGCCTCCAGAAGCTGTGGAAGCGCTAAAACCAGAGGGGGCGGAGCCAGGCCGCGTGAAGCCCCGCCCCCTTCCCCCTGCTCCGCCCTGGCAGATATTTCAGGCTTGGGTTTTATTAGAAGTAGCTCATATGCTGAAAAAGTGTGGGCACCCCTGCTCTAAAGCACCAGATTATTTGCATAAAGGACTCTGATTGGCCAGCCTCAGAACTCCAACACTCTAAGGCACCAGACAGAGGGAACTGGTTGCCACTAAAATGATATTGGACTTCATTTGGACTTCAACTCCCACAATTCCTAACTGCCTACTGGCTGTTAGGAATTGTGGGAGTTGAAGTCCAGACCTTTGGAGGGCCTGAGTATGGTTTTTGTGATTTTTCAGGTTGGAAGGGGACAAGACGGTCCCTCGGGTACAACGGCCCCAGACCACGCAAGGCCTTGACACCATATAGATCAGATATTTATATTACTGAGTTTTCCGGGCTGTCCCACCATGTTCCGGCAGCATTCTCTCCTGACGTTCTGCTCACACCTATGGCAGGCAGTCTCGGAGGTTGTTGGGATCTGTTGGAAACTAGGCAAGGGAGGTGTGTGTGTGTGTGTGTGTGTGTGTGTGTATGTATATAGGGAATGGTGTCCAGGGTGGGGAACAAACTCTTGTCTGTTGGAAGCAAGTGCGAATGTGGGCATTAACCACCTTCATTATCGTTGCAAAGCTTTGTAGCTTCACGGCCTGGCACATTCCTGCCTGGGGGAGATGTTAGCCGGCCTTGATTGTTTCATGTCTGGAATCCCCCTGTTTTCCGAGTGTTGTTGTTTTGGTTTGCTGCGTGTGGCGGTCCCCGTGTAGACGTGTCCGTAGCCACATGCCATACGGCTGACTCCAGCGGAGGGGAGAGGACCTGCAGGGCCTCTTCAGGAGCCTGCCGTGTACCCTCATGCGGCTGTGGACACGTCTACACAGGGATCGCCAGTCGCAGACGCATTTCCCAGAACGTGAGGCCCTGCAGACCGATTCAGCCAGAGAACCCGGCCGTAGCAGAGCGCTTAATAATTGGATTTCGTATTAAATAATTATTAAATAATCTCCATCTCATCTCTATCTCTCTATATCTCTATATATTTTCTATTCTCTATCTATATATATAAATGAGTTCCCGTCATGGAACGACCGTCCCAAACAGAGAAACCTTACAAGGCAGAGACACCAAACTTGCCAACAGAAATAGGCCTCAGGCAAGGTAGGTTTTGAGCAAAGAAACTTTCCCACCCAAAACCTAGAAGGCCCCAAAACAACGATTTAAAACTACATTTCCCAGCATCCTCCGGGCCTGCCGACGACTCTCCCAGCCTCTACATTCTGACAACATGATTGGCTGCCAATAAGGGCACATTTGCATAACTCCTGTACTGGCCAGCCAACATGAACATTCCAACCCATAATAAACTGTCAGAGGAGGATAAGGCAAAGGGCTGAGGCACAAACACAAACACCCAATTCACTTCCCACAGAAAATTTACACCCCTACAAATCACAGACCACGCCCAAAATTGACAGTAAGGCTTCATTAACTTAATTTCCCTGACTAGGCCTCACTTAATGGAATGCTGTTTACGCTCTGAATTGACAGTAAGGCTTCATTAACTTGATTCTCCCGACTAGCCCTCAGCTCATGGGACATTGTGTATGGCCTGAATTGACAGTAAGGCTTCATTAACTTGCTGTTCCTAACTAGCCCTCAGCTCATGGGACATTGTGTATGGCCTGAATTGACAGTAAGGCTACATTAACTTGCTGTTCCCGACTAGGCCTCAGCTCATGGGACATTGTGTATGGCCTGAATTTACAGTAAGGCTTCATTAACTTGATTTTCCCGACTAGGCCTCAGCTCATGGGACATTGTGTATGGCCTGAATTGACAGTAACCTACCTTGGCACACAGAGCCCCTATGACCCACGCTACATTCTCCTACAGTTCGGAGGAGGATGGACCATGGATTATGGGACTTGAAGTACCACCATGGAAAAAGGGATTTTTGTACTTCAAAACCCACATACCACTGTGGCCCAGAACCAAGACCGATAAAGACCCAACTTGGCACACACTGCCCCCCATGACCCACACTCCATCCTACTGTAGTTCAGAGGAGGACACACCATGGATGATGGGATTTCAAGTACCTCCACTCACTTCCAAAGTACCCCACCCACACAAGCATCAACCTCTACATCAACACAGCAGACGGAAAGACAAAAAACATTGTATATCCACAAGCTATGCAGAACGCCAGCAACACCACACACCGACCACTCCCCAGGACTTCAACATCCCACCCACCAGAACAACCCACAACGACACAGCCATGACCCCACCAAGACCATAAGTAACATCAATTCCAACCCTTACATACTCAGACTTTCTCGCATCTCCAAAATAGGGCACAGCAACGCGTACTGCCGGGTACAGCTAGTGTCTCTATATATTCTCTATATCTGTATCTGTATCTGTATCTGTATACCTTTATAAAACGGAATGTTTGTATGTGTGTATGTGTGTATGTGTGTATGCGGAGGGCGGAAGGGCGGATATGTGGCAGCTATTTGCATAAAGTCCTTTGATTGGACAGCCTCGCCACTCCAAAATTCTAAGGCACCAGACAGAGGGCATTGATAGCCACTGATTAGCCAGCATCCCAGAATCCAGGCCTCTACATTCAAACAACAGGATTTCTTCCCACTGAGGGGGAAAAAGCACCATCCACATTCCCTCCCCCACTTGGCTCTGTGAAAACAAAATGGATTCCTGTATTCTCCTCCCCTCAGCTTTTAGAAAACGGCTGCCTGCCATTCGGCCTCTTAAAGTTACCAATAGCAGGCCATAACATTACAGGCCCCAAAATAGAGTTTAGGCAGGATGGCCGACGAATGATGGGATTTGCATCCCAATTCACTTCCCAGAAAACATTGTAGCCCCTGCAAATCCCTTCTCCCAGACAGGCCCAAAAGAGGCATCCATCTTCCCTACTGATCAAGACCAAACTTGGCACACAGAGCCCCATGACCCACTCTACATCCTGCTGCAGTTTGCAGGGGGAGCAGACCATGGATGATGGGACTTGAAGTACCTACACTCACTTCCCAAGGCTGCTACGACCCTCATCCAATGACTGATCAAGACCAAACTTGGGACACAGAGCCCCCATGACCCACGCTACATCCTGCTGCAGTTTGCAGGACACAGACCACGGATGATGGGACTTGAAGTACCTTCACTCACTTCCGAAAAACAATGCATCCCTCATCCAATGACTGATCAAGACCAAACTTGGCACACAGAGCCCCCATGACCCACGCTACATCCTGCTGAAGTTTGCAGGGGACAGGACCATGGATGATGGGACTTGAAGTACCTACACTCACTTCCCAAGGCCACTACGACCCTCATCCAATGACTGATCAAGACCAAACTTGGGACACAGAGCCCCCATGACCCACGCTACATCCTGCTGCAGTTTGCAGGGGGAGGCAGACCATGGATGATGGGACTTGAAGTACCTACACTCACTTCCCAAGGCCGCTACGACCCTCATCCAATGACTGATCAAGACCAAACTTGGGACACAGAGCCCCCATGACCCACGCTACATCCTGCCTGCAGTTTGCAGGGGGCGCGGAGCAGGGATGATGGGACTTGACGTACCTACACTCACTTCCCAAGGCCGCTGCACCCTCATCCAATGACTGATCAAGACCAAACTTGGGACACAGAGCCCCCATGACCCACTCTACGTCCTGGTGCAGTTTACAGGGAGACGGGCAATGGATGATGGGACTTGAAGTACCTACACTCACTTCCCAAGGGGGCTGCTGCCCCTCATCCAATGACTGATCAAGACCAAACTTGGGACACAGAGCCCCCATGACCCACGCTACATCCTGCTGCAGTTTGCAGGGGGAGCAGACCATGGATGATGGGACTTGAAGTACCTACACTCACTTCCCAAGGCCGCTACGACCCTCATCCAATGACTGATCAAGACCAAACTTGGCACACAGAGCCCCCATGACCCACGCTACATCCTGCTGCAGTTTGCAGGAAGGCAGACCATGGATGATGGGACTTGAAGTACCTACACTCACTTCCCAAGGCTGCTACGACCCTCATCCAATGACTGATCAAGACCAAACTTGGGACACAGAGCCCCCATGACCCACGCTACATCCTGCTGCAGTTTGCAGGGACAGACCATGGATGATGGGACTTGAAGTACCTACACTCACTTCCCAAGGCCGCTACGACCCTCATCCAATGACTGATCAAGACCAAACTTGGGACACAGAGCCCCCATGACCCACGCTACATCCTGCTGCAGTTTGCAGGGGGAGCAGACCATGGATGATGGGACTTGAAGTACCTACACTCACTTCCCAAGGCCGCTACGACCCTCATCCAATGACTGATCAAGACCAAACTTGGGACACAGAGCCCCCATGACCCACGCTACATCCTGCTGCAGTTTGCAGGGGGAGCAGACCATGGATGATGGGACTTGAAGTACCTACACTCACTTCCCAAGGCCGCTACGACCCTCATCCAATGACTGATCAAGACCAAACTTGGGACACAGAGCCCCCATGACCCACTCTACATCCTGCTGCAGTTTGCAGGGGGAGCAGACCATGGGGGAGCAGACCATGGATGATGGGGCTTGAAGTACCTACACTCACTTCCCAAGGCCGCTACGACCCTCATCCAATGACTGATCAAGACCAAACTTGGGACACAGAGCCCCCATGACCCACGCTACATCCTGCTGCAGTTTGCAGGGGGAGCAGACCATGGATGATGGGACTTGAAGTACCTACACTCACTTCCCAAGGCCGCTACGACCCTCATCCAATGACTGATCAAGACCAAACTTGGGACACAGAGCCCCCATGACCCACGCTACATCCTGCTGCAGTTTGCAGGGGGAGCAGACCATGGATGATGGGACTTGAAGTACCTACACTCACTTCCCAAGGCTGCTACGACCCTCATCCAATGACTGTTAAAGAACAAACTTGGCACACAGAGCCCCCATGACCCACGCTACATCCTGGTGCAGTTTGCAGGGGATCAGACCATGGATGATGGGACTTGAAGTACCTACACTCACTTCCCAAGGCCGCTACGACCCTCATCCAATGACTGATCAAGACCAAACTTGGGACACAGAGCCCCCATGACCCACGCTACATCCTGCTGCAGTTTGAAGGACACCGGACCATGGATGATGGGACTTGAAGTACCTACACTCACTTCCCAAGGGGGCTGCAACCCTCATCCAATGACTGATCAAGACCAAACTTGGCACACAGAGCCCCCATGACCCACACCACACCCGGGTGCAGTTTGCAGGGGACAGACCATGGATGATGGGACTTGAAGTACCTACACTCACTTCCCAATGACTGATCAAGACCACACTTGGCACACAGAGCCCCCATGACCCCCGCTACATCCAGTTTGCAGGGGGGAGCAGACCATGGATGATGGGACTTGAAGTCCAAGGCCGCTACGACCCTCATCCAATGACTGATCAAGACCAAACTTGGCACACAGAGCCCCCATGACCCACGCTACATCCTGCTGCAGTTTGCAGGGGGAGCAGACCATGGATGATGGGACTTGAAGTACCTACACTCACTTCCCAAGGCCGCTACGACCCTCATCCAATGACTGATCAAGACCAAACTTGGGACACAGAGCCCCCATGACCCACTCTACATCCTGCTGCAGTTTGCAGGGGGGGCAGAACATGGATGATGGGACTTGAAGCACATTCACTCATTTCCCGAGACTGCTGCTACCCTCATCCAATGACTGATCAAGACCAAACTTGGGACACAGAGCCCCCATGACCCACGCTACATCCTGCTGCAGTTTGCAGGGGGAGCAGACCATGGATGATGGGACTTGAAGTACCTACACTCACTTCCCAAGGCCGCTTCGACCCTCATCCAATGACTGATCAAGACCAAACTTGGGACACAGAGCCCCCATGACCCACGCCACATCCTGGTGCAGTTTGGAGGAGGGTGGGCCATGGATGATGGGACTTGAAGTACCTACACTCACTTCCCAAGGGCTCTGCAACCCTCATCCAATGACTGATCAAGACCAAACTTGGCACACAGAGCCCCCATGACCCACTCCACACCCTGCTGCAGTTTGCAGGGGACACCGACCACGGATGATGGGACTTGAAGTACCTACACTCACTTCCGAAAAAACTGCAACCCTCATCCAATGACTGATCAAGACCAAACTTGGCACACAGAGCCCCCATGACCCACTCCACACCCTGGTGCAGTTTGAAGGACACCGGACCATGGATGATGGGACTTGAAGTACCTACACTCACTTCCCAAGGGGGCTGCAACCCTCATCCAATGACTGATCAAGACCAAACTTGGCACACAGAGCCCCCATGACCCACTCCACATCCTGGTGCAGTTTGAAGGACACCGGACCATGGGTGATGGGACTTGAAGTACCTCTACTGACTTACCAAGACCGCTGCGGCCTTCTTCCAATGACTGATCAAGACCAAACTTGGCACACAGAGCCC
Source organism: Anolis apletophallus (assembly GCA_030556195.1). Lineage (NCBI taxonomy): Eukaryota > Metazoa > Chordata > Lepidosauria > Squamata > Anolidae > Anolis > Anolis apletophallus. Next base: position 10,971 of record JARBWK010000181.1, on the reverse strand, counting down.
CCATGACCCACTCCACATCCTGGTGCAGTTTGAAGGACACCGGACCATGGATGATGGGACTTGAAGTACCTACACTCACTTCCCAAGGGGGCTGCAACCCTCATCCAATGACTGATCAAGACCACACTTGGCACACAGAGCCCCCATGACCCACTCCACACCCTGGTGCAGTTTGAAGGACACCGGACCATGGATGATGGGACTTGAAGTACCTACACTCACTTCCCAAGGGGGCTGCAACCCTCATCCAATGACTGATCAAGACCAAACTTGGCACACAGAGCCCCCATGACCCACTCCACATCCTGGTGCAGTTGGGAGGACACCGGACCATGGATGAGGCGGGGCCCGGCTGGCCTCCTCGCTCCCCTGATTGGCGCCGCCGCCGCCCCTGGCCCCGCCCCCGTCCTCCTTCTGCCAGGCAGTCTCCACGGCAACAGAGGGAAGGAGGGGGCGGGGTCCGGCTGGCCTCGCGCTCCCTGATTGGCCCCACTGCCGCCCCAGGCCCCGCCCTCCGTCCTCCTTTTACCAGGCAGTCTCCACGGCAACAGAGGGAAGGAGGGGGCGGGGCCCGGCTGGCCTCCCGCTCCCTGATTGGCCCCACTGCCGCCCCAGGCCCCGCCCTCCGTCCTCCTTTTACCAGGCAGTCTCCACGGCAACAAAGGGAAGGAGGGGGCGGGGTCCGGCTGGCCTCGCGCTCCCTGATTGGCCCCACCGCCGCCCCAGGCCCCGCCCTCCGTCCTCCTTTTACCAGGCAGTCTCCACGGCAACAAAGGGAAGGAGGGGGCGGGGCCCGGCTGGCCTCGCGCTCCCTGATTGGCGCGCCCCTTTGCCCCGCCCCCTCTTTTTCCTTTCAGGCTGAGGGGAAGGAGCGGGGGGGGGGGCTTCTCTTCCTGGGTCTCCCTCTGTATCCCTGCAAGGGGGGGGGGGAGTGGGAAGGAGGAACGAAGAAACGAGCCCTGGCCACTCCCTGAGGCAACTGGGAAGGCTGCCATGAGCCCGGCTTAGTCAGCACTGAAGGGCCTTGCAGCTCCAAAGACTGGCTGCTTCCTTCCTGGCTGGCTGGCTGCCTTGGGGAGGGGGAGAATCCCTTTCTTGTGGTTGGGAAGGTTTTGGAGCTGGCCCTCATTGTTTCCTGTCTGAAATTCCCCCGTTTCCTGAGTATAGTTCTTGTCAGCCAGGGCGCACAGGATGAATGGAGGATCAGCGCGGCCTTGGCTACAAAGTCGCCTTCAGGGAATCTCTTGTGGTTGGGAAGGGTTAGGGCGGCCTGAGTCCCTCTGCGGAGGGCGCAGGGAATGGAGGGCTCAGGATATGCAAATTTACGAATCCATCCATCTTCTATCTATCTATGTATATAATAAAAGTCAGTGTTTGCAGCAGTGCAGAGGACGGGAGGTGCAGAGGAATATGCGCCAGCATTTTGATTGGTTGCCACTATGGGATTATTTGCATAAAGGACTCTGATTGGCCAGCCTCAGAACTCCAACATTCTACGGCCCCAGACAGAGGGGATTGGTTGCCACTGAAATGGTATTTGTTGTCATGTGACACGCACGCCTTGCGTCTTCGCCGGCACGGCTGGAAGAGAGAGATCTCAGCACTCTGTCCTCTCAAAACCAGGACCCTGGAAGACGCGACGTAAGCAGGAAGTGCCCACAGAGTCCGCGCTCTGGGCCTTGGATCCCTGGGTGCCTTTGGCCCTTGCCTGGCACCACGTTCCGCACCACACAGCCGGGCTTTGGGCGATGATATTTCACCCCGGTTACACAACAGTCCCGGCAGTTCTTGGTTCACGGTCCTGGTTTTAGGATCGCTTCATACTGGTGGCCGGGCGGTGTCCGCGCCCAGGGTTTCCTCCTTCCTGTTGACGTGGTGCACCTGCTTCAAGGCCTTCTTCTTCTTCTCTGCGTCACCCGGCCTGGCGCTTGTGCGAGTGGCCACGCATTCCCGTGTCCACCGATAACGCTCCGTGTGCAGGGGGGCCCACCAAGGGCTCGGCCACGGCTGACTTCTCCGGGGGACTTCTCTGCCCGGCCATTCAATGCTAATCAAGGTGGGTGGCGTGGGTGGAACGTCAGGAGAGAATGCTGCTGGAACATCTTGGGGGCGGTGGGAGGCTCAGGGGAGTTTGGGGGGCGGTGAACCCCTTTAGGGGATGGTGAACGATGGGCCATTTAGGAGGGGTCGCGCGGCCTTCGCTTTGACCTGCATATTAGATATTTGGATGAGAATTCGTAAGAGTAGCTAAATTATTTATGAAGTAGCAACGAAAACATGGTTGGGGGGTCACCACAACACGAGGAACCTTATTTAGGGGTCACGACCTTAGAGAGGTTCAGAACCACTGACTTAATACAGAGATCTTTCTGGAGAATGGCTATTAATTTTTTTTTTAAAAAAAATAATTTCTAGGGGGCCGGTGAGTAAATTTTTTTGTGGTAGGCCAAAAACGTTTGGGAACCACTGATCTATGATGGTGGTGGTCTTGGTGGTGGAGGCGGTGGTGGTGGTGGAAGCGGTGGTGGAGGCAGTGGTGGAGGCAGGGGCGGTCCTACAAGATAGGCAATAATCTGACACTCCTCCTTCATGAGCAACACAAGTACACACATTACTTATAATAACAATATCTTCTTACAAAATAAATTTAATTTACAATTAGTTAATGCTTTTGTAAACATATCAGCCATATTCTTGTGTTTTCCTTTTAAATGCACACTTGCAACCAATTACCTTTACATCTTTGGTTACATCTGCTTGTTCTAAAACATTTAAAGAATGAAGTGAATCAAATTCCTTCTTCATTGCTTTTACCCAACAATCACGTTCATTTTTCGGTCTACGCAATACCATTAGTAGTATTATATTGTTGATAGGCCAAGTAGGCGGCCGCCTAGGGCGCCATCTGGGAAAGGGGCGCCATCCTGGCCGCATGAAGCGCCATCCTGGCCCTGCCGATGTTCCTCAGACAGTGCTGCAGCTGCCTGCTTTTTGACCCCGGCCTTGTGCGCTCCGACGCCGCTTCTGAGCACGCGCGGAGGTTTTCACGCAGGCGCAGTTGCTCCGGAGCTGAAGTTGAGCGCAGGAGCAACTGCACATAATAATGCCTTCTTCCCAAGCAAGGATTCCCTCCCGCAGGAAGCAGCCAGGCTTTGAAGATACAAGGCTGTTGAGTTCTATAGAAGGCGACCAAGTGGCAGGCCCGCCTCCAGCCTCCCTCCCTCCCTCCCTCCTGGCCCGGTTTCCAAGGGAGGGGTTTGGAGGGGGACCCTGAATGCCCCCGGAACCTCTTGTGCAGGCACAGGTGCCCGGCCGGACAGGAACGCCTTTCCGGTCCCGCCACGAACACTCTTGGGAGCGCAGGACACGCCCCCAAAGGGAGGGAGGGAGGAGGGGGCGGGGCCAAGGGCGGCAGCGTCCCCGCCAATCAGGGCGCGGGAGGCCAGCCGGGCCCCGCCCTCTCCTCTGGTCGGGCAGGCGAAGGCGGCGAGGGAGTGAGGCGGCGCAGGAGGAGGAGGGGCGGGGCCAGGGGCGGCAGTGGCGCCAATCAGGGCGCGGGAGGGCAGCCGGGCCCCTCCCTCCCTCCCCCCCTCCGTTGCCGTGGAGACTCCTGCTTCCTGCCTGCCTGCCTGCCTGCCTTCCTGCGAAGCCCGCCTGCCTCCCTCCCTCCCTCCCAGGTGAGGGAGCTCCCTGCTGCCCCTGGGCGTCCCCCAAGCCCCACTCGCGGGGGGAGGCTCTCTCTCTCTCTCTCTCTCTCTCTCTGGGCGCCCCTGGGGGTCTCCGCGGAGTGCAGGCCCCGCCGCCGCCCCTGGCCCGGGCTCCCCCAGGCCGATGGTGTCTGTGCTCCCCCGCCAGGCCTTCGTCGTGTTCGAGGGGTCGCCATGGGAACGCGCCCTGCTGCGCCTCAGGCGTGCCCGTGGCTGGGTGGCGGGGGGGGGAGTCTTCCGGGCGGGCCGCCTTCCTTCCTTCCGGGAGCAGCACTCTCTCCTCTCTCTCCTGACGCCCTGCCCACGCCGGCCTGTGGCAGAAGGCGCCCTCAGGGGTGGTTGGGGTCTCTTGGAAACTAGGCCAGGGAGGGAGGGCTGTGTGGAGTGTGCGCGTGTATATATGTGTGTGTGTCTGTATGTGTGTGTGTAGTGTGTATATAGATATGTGTGTGTGTGTATACATGTATGTGTGCTTATGTGTGTGTGTGTAGTGTGTGTGTGTATATATGTGTGTGTGTATATATATGTGTGTGTATATATGTGTGTGTAGTGTGTGTATATGTGTGTGTGTATATATGTGTGTGTATATATATATGTGTGTGTAGTGTGTGTATATGTGTGTGTGTATATATGTGTGTGTGTATATATATGTGTGTATATATGTGTGTGTAGTGTGTGTATATGTGTGTGTGTATATGTGTGTGTGTATATATATGTGTGTGTATATATGTGTGTGTAGTGTGTGTATATGTGTGTGTATATATATGTGTGTGTATATATATGTGTGTGTGTAGTGTGTGTATATGTGTGTGTGTATATGTGTGTATATGTGTGTGTAGTGTGTGTGTATATATATGTATGTGTGTATATATGTGTGTGTAGTGTGTGTATATGTGTGTGTATATATGTGTGTGTGTATATATATGTGTGTGTGTGTATATATATGTGTGTGTAGTGTGTGTGTATGTGTGTGTATATATGTGTGTGTATATATGTGTGTGTAGTGTGTGTGTGTATATGTGTATCAGCCTGCAGAGCCTTCCTCCTTCCCTGATTCGTGCTTGGGGGATGCTGCTGCTGCGCGTGGCGGTCCCTGCGTAGGCGTGTCCGTAGCTGCGTGCCATACGGCAGGCTCCAGGGCCTCTTGGGGAGCCGACCATGTGCCCTCACGCGGCTGTGGACACGTCTGCACAGGGCTCGCCACCGCAGCCACATTTCCCAAAACGTGAGCCAAGGGACACGAAAGGCAGGCCCATCCAGCCAGAGAACTCGGCCGGAGCAGCAGCAGCAGCAGCGCACTTCGCAATGGAAGGTCATCTTAAATGATTAAATGGCGCTGCTCGCAAGGCTGGCGCCCCCCTCCCCCCCTCCCTCCCCTGGTGGGCCTCGTGTCAGGTGTGCCTCGTGAGGTCTGTGAGCACACAGGTGTTGCCCTCCTCCTTGTGTGAGGCGCACCCCGTCCCTCGCCAGCAGGCCTCCCTCCTGGGAAAGCAGGCTACGGCCGAGGGAGCCCAAGCGATCCCCCTGGCACCCTTCTCTTGACCTGCCCTCTCTCTCTGACCCTGGCAGGGCCCTGCCTTACGGCTGGGAGGAGGGGTGTATTTATGTATCCACCTACCTATGTATTTATGTATCCACCTACCTATTTTTCTGCCTTCCTGTCTACCTATGTATCTATCTACCTATGTATCTGTCTATCAACCTACCTATGTATTTATGTATCCACCTACCTATTTTCTGCCTTCCTGTCCACCTATTTATCTACCTACCTACCTATGTATCTGTCTATCAACCTACCTATGTATTTATGTATCCACCTACCTATTTATTTATGTATCCACCTACCTATGTATCTGTCTATGTATCTGTCTACCTACCTATGTATCTGTCTATCAACCTACCTATGTATTTATGTATCTACCTACCTACTCTTCTACCTACCTATGTATCTGTCTATGTATCTGTTTATGTATTTATGTATCCACCTACCTATTTTCTGCCTTCCTGTCCTACCTATGTATTTATGTATCTACCTACCTATGTATCTGTCCTACCTACCTATGTATCTGTATTTATGTATCTATCCTATTTTTCTGCCTTCCTGTCTACCTATGCATCTATCTACCTATGTATCTGTCTATCAACCTACCTATGTATTTATGTATCTACCTACCTATTTTTCTGCCTTCCTGTCTACCTATGCATCTATCTACCTATGTTTCTGTCTATCAACCTACCTATGTATTTATGTATCTACCTACCTATTTTTATGCCTTCCTGTCTACCTATTTATCTACCTACCTACCTATGTATCTGTCTATCAACCTACCTATGTATTTATGTATCCACCTACCTATTTTCTGCCTTCCTGTCCACCTATTTATCTACCTACCTACCTATGTATCTGTCTATCAACCTACCTATGTATTTATGTATCTACCTACCTATTTTTCTGCCTTCCTGTCTACCTATGTATCTATCTACCTATGTTTCTGTCTATCAACCTACCTATGTATTTATGTATCTACCTACCTATTTTTCTGCCTTCCTGTCCACCTATTTATCTACCTACCTATGTATCTGTCTATCAACCTACCTATGTATTTATGTATCTACCTACCTATTTTTCTGCCTTCCTGTCTACCTATTTATCTACCTACCTACCTATGTATCTGTCTATCAACCTACCTATGTATTTATGTATCCACCTACCTATTTTTCTGCCTTCCTGTCCACCTATGTATCTACCTACCTACCTATGTATCTGTCTATCAACCTACCTATGTATTTATGTATCCACCTACCTATTTTCTGCCTTCCTGTCCACCTATTTATCTACCTACCTATGTATCTGTCTATCAACCTACCTATGTATTTATGTATCCACCTACCTATTTTCTGCCTTCCTGTCCACATATTTATCTACCTACCTACCTACCTATGTATCTGTCTATCAACCTACCTATGTATTTATGTATCCACCTACCTATTTTCTGCCTTCCTGTCCACCTATGTATCTACCTACCTATGTTTCTGTCTATCAACCTACCTATGTATTTATGTATCTACCTACCTATTTTTCTGCCTTCCTGTCTACCTATGCATCTATCTACCTATGTTTCTGTCTATCAACCTGCCTATGTATTTATGTATCTACCTACCTATTTTTCTGCCTTCCTGTCCACCTATTTATCTACCTACCTATGTATCTGTCTATCAACCTACCTATGTATTTATGTATCCACCTACCTATTTTCTGCCTTCCTGTCCACCTGTCTACCTATGCATCTATCTACCTGTTTCTGTCTTATCAACTTGCCTATGTATTTATGTATCTACCTACCTATTTTTCTACCTACCTTTCTACCTATGTATCTATCGACCCATTTTTCTGCCTTCCTGTCTACCTATGCATCTATCTACCTATTTTTCTGCCTTCCTGTCTACCTATGCATCTATCTACCTATGTATCTGTCTATCAACCTGCCTATGTATTTATGTATCTACCTACCTATTTTCTGCCTTCCTGTCTACCTATGCATCTATCTACCTATGTTTCTGTCTATCAACCTGCCTATGTATTTATGTATCTACCTACCTATTTTTCTGCCTTCCTGTCTACCTATGCATCTATCTACCTATGTTTCTGTCTATCAACCTACCTATGCATTTATGCATCTACCTACCTACCTACTGTATGTATCTGTCTATCAACCTACCTTTGTATTAATGTACCTTCCCATTGGCGGATCCCGGGTGTCAGGAGGAAAGGAAAGGAAGGAGGGGTCAAGGAAGGGGAGTCTCTCCCTCTTTGGGGCGCCATTGCCAGTCCAGTGAAGCAAAGCCCTGCCTCTCTATGGCCTTGTTTCCTAGAGGCGGAATAGGCTGCCTTTCCCTGTGCGCTCACTTCCGGAGTAGGAGGGGGTGGCGGAAAGAGGAGGCCTATCGGAGAGAGCGAGGGAGGAAGGAGGAAAAGGAGGAGGTAAATCATGGCGGTCATCGGGCCTGCTTTCCCCTCAGACTTCTGCCTCAGGAGCCTGGGCTTTGCGGCCTCCTCCTCGTCCTCTCCCGCATCGGCCTGCGCGGCCTTTCTGTCATGGCTCGGCCTCCGCTGCTCTCAGGCCTCCTCCTTCCTTCGCGTCCTAGGCTTTGGAGGGGAGCGAAGGCCTGCCGAGGGGCGGCCTGCTCAGCCCATGGCGACGCCTCTGCGCCTGCGACTCCCTCCACTTCCACACTGCCCGAGGAAACCCAGGCGAGAGCGGATCCTTGGGCTGGACCCGAGGGCAGAGCGAAGAGAGGGGGGCCCCGAAGGCAGCGCCAACTTGCCTCCCCTGTGCTGTGGCAATAATACAATACATTACAGCATAGATGAAAAATGGCAAGGCAGCCGGGATCGATGGAGTCCCACCTGAAGCCTGGAAACAGGGAGGTCACGTACTGCATGCTAAATCCCACGAGCTCCTTGTGAGTTGCTGGGGAAAAGGTGAACTGCCATCAGATCTCCGAGGTGCAGTTATCATCACCCTGGATAAGAAAAAGGGAACAAAATCCGATGGCTCAAACTATCGAGGTGTAACACTGGAAAAATCCTTGCAAGGAGACTCCTGAACAGGTGAGTTCCGGCTATTGCAGAAGAACTTCTCCCGGAAAGCCAATGCGGCTTCAGAGCTCATTTATTTATTTATTTATTTATTTATTTTATTTATTAGTCAATTTTATATTCCGCTCCTCCCTGCAGGCTCGGGGCGGATCACAACATCACAATAAAATGCGCAATACAAATGCACAACGAATCACCATAAAACAGTAAAAACACATCAGAGTCAAAAGCCAGCTTATTACAAATCATCAATCGCAGTTTTGAGCATTAGAGCCATTTCTTTCAATTCAGCCAAAGGCTGTTCTAAAGAGGACAGTCTTGCAGGCTCTTCGAAAAGGACCCAGTTCATGTATTGTCCGGACATGATTGGGGAGTGAGTTCCAGGTCATGGGGGCCACAAATGAAAAGGCCCGTTGTCTTGTACTGGACAGGTGGCAGGTGCGGGGTGATGGAACAACCAATAGGTTCTGCTCTTCCGAGCGCAGTGATCTCGGGGGAACGTACGGAGTAAGGCGGTCCCTTAGGTACTCAGGCCCTAGACCGTGCAAGGCCTTAAAGGTTAACACCAACACCTTGAAGGCAATCCGGCACTCGATAGGAAGCCAGTGCAGTTGCCGTAAAATAGGTGTAATATGCTCCTTACTGGTGCTCCCACCAGCAAGCGAGCGGCGGCATTCTGCACCATCTTGAGTGTCCGGATTGTCGACAAGTGAAGGCCCACGGAGAGGGCGTTACAGTAGTCCAGTCTCGAGATGACCGTCGCCTGGATCACCGTGGCCAGGTCGTCCCTGGACAGGTAGGGTGCCAGTCGCCTAGCCTGGCGGAGGTGGTAAACGCCCCTTTTGCTGACCATGGCGACCTGAGTCTCCATGGTCAGCAAAGGGTCCAATGGACACCTAAGCTCTTTACGAGGATGACGGGCTGAGCTGCTCGCCATCCAGGGTAGGCAACGGCACTCATCCAGCCCAGGGCGACCGGGCCACAAGATCTCCGTCTTGACGGATTCACCTTCAGCTGCTGGCACGCAGCCAACCAGTCACGGCTTCGAGGCATAGATGGAAACAATCGGGTACGGTGTCCTGCCCACCGTCCATTCTCAGCAGAAGCTGGGTGTCATCCGCATACTGATAACACTCCAGACCAAAGTCGCGAGCCAGCTGTGCCAGGGGGCGCATGTAAATGTTGAATAATAAGGGTGAGAGGATGGCCCCCTGGGGACCCCCACAACTTAATGGGAGTCTCCGGAGACCTCCTCTCCCCTCTCCACACGTTGTCCCCGGTCCCGGCTCATAGGAGCGCCACAGGTATGGTTTTTGCCCTGAGACAACTGCAAGAGAGATGTAGAGAGCAGGACAAAGGACTCTAGGTCACATTTGTGGACCTCACCAAAGCCTTCGACACTGTGAGCAGGAAAGGTCTGTGGCAGATCCTGGGACGTCTAGGATGTCCCCCCCAATTCCTCAAAATGATTATCCTGTCACACGAGGGCCAGCGCGGTCAAGTCAGACTCGGAGCCCTTTCTCATAAGTAATGGAGTGAAGCAAGGTTGTGTTCTTGCACCAACCCTCTTTACAATCTTCTTCAGCATGATGCTCCAAAGGGCTACGGCAGACCTCGAAGAAGAAGACGGCCTATATATACGCTGTCGTACTGATGGCAGCTTGTTCAACTTAAGCCGCCTGAGGGCTCGCACTAAGACTCTAAACTATCTAGTCCGTGAGCTGCTTTTTGCTGACGATGCCGCCCTTGTCGCCCATTCAGAAGCAGCCCTGCAGCGCCTCACGTCCTGCTTTGCAGCAGCTGCAGAGCTCTTTGGGCTGGAAGTCAGCCTCTACCAGCCCGCACCACAGGAAGAACAGCATCATCCCCACGTCAGCATAGGCACATCTGTGCTTAAGTCCGTCCAGCAATTCACCTCCCTGGGAAGCATAATCTCTTCAGACGCCAATCACAGATTATCAAAGGCATATAGTGCGTTCGGAAGGCTTCACAAAAGAGTCTGGAGCAACAAGAACCTGAGGCAAAGCACCAAAACCAGTGTGTACAGAGCTATCGTACTGTCCATCCTCCTCTATGGGTCTGAAACATGGGTCACCTATCGCCAACACCTGCGACTCCTCGAACGCTTTCATCAGCGCTGTCTTCGCACAATCCTAAATGTACACTGGACCGACTATGTGACGAATGTTGCTGTCCTTGAGCAAGCAGGGGTCACCAGCATTGAGGCCATGCTATTGAGAACACAGCTGCGCTGGGCAGGACACGAGGTCTCTAGGATGGAGGGCCACCGCCTCCCAAAGATACTACTCTATGGTGAACTCGGCAGGGGTCAGCGCAAGAGAGGCGCCCCCCAAAAGAGATATAAGGACTCCCTGAAACAACATCTCAGGCTCGGCCAGATTGATCACCAACCATGGTCCACCCTGGCCTCACATCGGGAGGCATGGAGTCGCACTCTCCACAATGCTGCGGCCTCTTTCGAGAAGACACGCCGAATGAGTCTCGAAGAGAAACGACAACGCAGAAAGAACCGCAACTTGGAAACAACATCACCCAAGGAGACTTTCTGCTGTGCTTTCTGCAACCGAACTTGCCTATCTCAGATTGGCCTTTTTAGTCATCAACGCGCTTGTGGAAAGCGTGGGATGAGTCCTTCCTGAATCT